>AWOL01S0194743.1:0-20595 GCA_000715115.1 Nicotiana otophora | reverse complement strand
TTTTTTTTTTTTTTTTTTTTTAATATTAAGCATATTAGCTGGTCTTACAACGTCAGAATCAATAAATAATGGAGTATGTAGTAAATCTGATTTGTGCCCATTGATCTGTATTTTGTTTTCATGGGAAGTAGCTAGAAGTACTTCAAATGCAAAACTCAAAAGAGTCGAATTTCAAAGAATTAAATACTTCTTTAGAAGGACGAGAATTTTCAGTTTCCACCAATAACAAAACGCCAGATTGCGTTACCGAATTAAGGTCATAACAGTTTTGATATGTGCATTCATTTTTCTACTTATTAAAGAATTGTTTATTAATGGCTTTGAACTTTGATAGTGAATCGTAGTACCATTTTAACCTTTTACTCGATTATTGATGCAAGTACTTCGAACAGAAGCTGTCTTTGCTTAGCTTCATGCATGTGCTTCATGCATGTATATTAAATCCACTTCCAATTACTCCCTCCGGTTTGGTCTAAAGTACTCCATTATACTTGTATGACTATAAATTTTTTGAAATTTATAATCTTAAATATGTTATAATATTTATGTGATTAAAGTAGTTTATCGTTAATTAAGAAAATATAGAAATATATCATTCTTTTAAAACAGACTAATAAGGAAAAAACAACCAAACAAAATAGAATGGAGGGAATATTAGTTCTAGCTAAAGCTTTAGATATGATGAAAACAATACTCCTTTGATCCATTTTATTTGTTGTTTAAGGTTCTAAAATAATATCAATTAAGAAAATCATTTAATAGTGTAATCATAACATTGTATACGATAAAACCCTCGGGTCAAATTGATATTGAAAGGACCAAAACTAGAATAATGCGATAATACAACAACTAAAAATGCTATTAAAGCTTGTAGAGGAAAAAAGGAAATCTTTTTACAGTTTTTACTAAAAAATTATAAGCAAAATTGTCATCAAGGAAAAAGCCTCTCATTAGAATGGGTTACTATTGAAAAATAAAACTCTCTCTATAGAATGAACTATCCCCTCAGCAACTGCGGAACATGACTAGGAAGGAAAAATTTGGAGGGAGGGAGAACACAATACAGGGGTCCAACATAGGGATCGGGAAAAATCGAGCTCCACAATCTGCTAATGCGATGAAATTAGGAATGTCAATGTGATACAAGGGATTACTCCACTCGATTTGAATCAAGGGTCACTGATGGCCTCGACTTCGTCTCCGGTGGTAACGATGCTAACCTCTAACAACAAATCAAGTCAATCCTGGGTAGCTCCGGTAGAGATTAAAGAAAGTGGAACTATAGATTCAGCTTTCCGGATATAGTTACTACTTGTTCTGGATAGTTTTAGATTTGTAATCTATTTACGTATATTCCAAACGGATGTTGTAATTATTTTCATACCATCTTTGTAAATCTAAATCTTAGTTGCTCATAATTTGTACTACCAATCTTTGGGTTATTGTACGAGAATTTTAGTTATTTCATTTATTGATTTCTTATTATTTCATTAGAATTGTGTTGACTATTGTTTGGCTTATCTAGCGGGTTGGGTTACGTGTCATCATGACTAGGTGGATATTTGGTCGTGACAAGTTGGTATCACAACTCTAGGTTCATAAGTTCTACGAGTCATGAACAAATGACTAGTAGAGTCTTGCAGATCAGTATGATGACATTCATACTTATTTTCGAGAGGCTACAAGGCATCTAGGAAACTTTGGGAGGTTATATCTTGCAATCTATAAGGAATTTTAAGGTGATCAAAAAATGAAAGTTTTAGCCCTTTGTGTCTAGTGTTTAGAAAATCAACCATTTATCATTTGGAGTTATGTACCAAAAGGTATGGTTGTTATACTACAGGCTGTGTGAAAAGAATTTAAGAATGTTCAGTGATGTTTGTTCATCGCGATTGCGAGGTTGGTGACAACAATCGTGAAGAAGGATGACTGGCAGGTCTTTAAAACATCCAATTTCGGGATTTTGAGTTCATTTTCTTTACTTTTTGAGTTCTTGGAACACTAGTAAGGCGATTTTGGAGGAGTTAAACACTCAAATCATGAGGATAAGTAATGTTATCTTTATTTTGATTATATATTTTATTTTTCCATGGACTATTATACCTAAGTCAAGGATTTGAAGAGAAGAAATTGAGGGTTTTTTACTTGAACTTAAGAGAATGAATTTTGGGATTTTGAACATAGTTTTATATGCTTGCTGAGCATGCGTCAGGGATTACTCACTTTAAATAGGCTGAATCTATGTCGCATAAGTCATGATAAGGCTTGTCTACTATGTGACACACATGATGAATCACTGGAGCATCTATCAATTGGATGTCACTTCTATAGAGAATGCATTGTGTGATGACCCGATAGATCATTTATAGTTTTACCCTTCATTTCTGTATTTTGAGGCCTCGAATAGCTCCGTTTAGCCTTCCTCGATTTGCATGCGCAGTCTATGCCTTTTTCTGGAAATAGTTTATGTGAAAAATTGATTAAAATGTGAAATTTTACCTTAAAACTCATTTGAGTTGACTACGGTCAATGTTTTGTGTAAACGGATACGGATCAGTATTTTGACTATCCCGGTAGGTCCGTATCTTGATTTGGAACTTGGGTGTATGCCCAGAATCGAATTCGGAAGTCCCTAACTTGATTTAACGTAATTTGTTGAAAACTAGCAATTTAAAGGTTTAATGAATTCCTATGTTTGATCGTAGGTTGACTTTGTTGCTATCGGGTTCAGATTTCAGTTTCAAAACTTAGTATAGGCTCAGTTCAGTATTTATGACATGTCTACAAAGTTTGGTGCAAAACGGAGTTGAATTAATGGGATTCAGACGTCCGGTTGTAAAATTTCTTGTTCTTGAGTTTCTTTGAAAATATCATTCATTTTGACGTCTGATTCGTAGTTCTAGATGTTATTTTGATATTTTGATTATGCAAGCGAGTTCGTATGATATTATTACACTTATGTGCATGTTTGGTTTGGAGCCCGAGGGGCTCGGGTGAGTTTCGGATAGGCTACGGACCATTTGAACTTAGAAAGAATTATTGGTTTTTGGAGTTTGCATTAGCCTGGTGTGTTCTTCTTCACTATCGCGAATATACTCCCGCGATCGGGAAGAGTAATCTAGGCTAGGAGGTTTTTCCTCTATGCGAATGTGAGGATGTGTACGCGAACGCGAAGCCATGGTGGGATCACCCTTCGCGAACGCGACCAGCGCTACGCAAACGCGAAGAGCAAGGGGCCTGGGAGGGTGAACTGGGATTTGTTCTACGCGAACGCGAGCCAAGGCTCGCGAACGCGATGGCCAGGGGGGACAGACCATCGTGAACACGTTCATCCCCTCACGAAGGCGAAGGCCTTTGACTGCTGCTACTTCGCGATCGCGTCAGGTGTCTCGCGAACGCGATGAACGCCTGACGCCCGAACTCTAAAATATCCCAAAAACGGGATTTCACCCGTTTTCACCATCTTCTCATTAGATCTCGGCCTAGAGGCAATTTTGAAGAGAAATTTCATCACCATTTCATAGGTTAGTATACTTTAACTCATTTTCTTCCATTTTCATCAACACCCATTGATTTTTAACCTTGATTTATGCTCATTAATAATCGGGCTCGGACGTGAATGGGTAATTGGGTTTTGGTCTAAATCTCGGGTTTTAACCAAGCGGCCCGAGGTTGACATTTGTTGACTTTTTGAGAAAAGTATAAAGATCTTAACTTTATGTATTGTAATTGATTTTTCTAGCATTGTTTGTTGATATTAAATTAAGTTTGGTTAGATTCGATTTGTTTGGAGGCGGATTTTAGAGAAAAGGCCCCGATTGAGGTTTGATTTGCTTGCGGAGTGAGGTAAGTATTAGGTCTAACCTTGATTTGAGGGAATATGAACCCTTGAGCTATGTGTTATGTGAATTACTTGTGTAACTGCGTATATGCGAGGTGATGATTGTATATACGCCATCAAAATAATTATTTACATGCTTGCCCGTATTTCATTAATTATTTTATTCCATGTCTTAGCTGTTACATGCTTTAATTGCTTCCTATGCCTTAACTTGCTACTTGTCACTTATTACTCTCGTATTAAAATATTCGTTTCTTCCATGCTTCCATGATTAATTGATATTTGTCTTAATTATCTTACTTGTACACTTTAATTGTCATATATTTGGCTTGTCTTGTTGCTTTGTATTAATTGTAGCATTCATTGATTTGGTACGAGATTCCTTTATGGCTTTGCTTTCACATTCTTTAATCGTAGATATTCTTGTGAATTGAGTTGTTGAATTGATTACATTTATTGATTTTGTTTATGGATCGAGTTTCACACCGCAATGGGTAAAACAAGGGAGGATTGATATTGATATGGTGGAATTGGGTTGCACGCCGCAACGGATTTTAATGTGATTTTGATATGGTGAAATAAAGGAGGATTATGATATTGATTTTGATTATATGGTGGGATCGAGTTGCGCGTTGAAACGGATTTTTACATGTTATTCTTGATATTGATACGGTAAAATAAGGGAGGATTGGGTTTGTATGGCGGGATCGGGTTGTGCGCTGCAACGAATTATGTATTTTGTATTCATTGTTGCATTGTGTTAGCTTTCAGTGTTTCATACGAGATTCTGAGTATTGATGTTTCTAGTTTTACTGATTTCGAGGATTGAGTTTACTTTCATAAGTTAACTGTCTTATTTTTTCTCTGTTCCTTTCCTGTTATTATTATTATTATACCGCATACAGGTTATTGTAAGTGACCCGCCTTAGCCTCGTCATTATTTCGTTGATTTTAGGCTCAACATTACAGAGTACATGGAGTCGGTTGTACTTATACTATACTCTGCACTTCTTGTGCAGATTTTGGAGTTGGTCCTAGCGGCAGTCAGTAGATTGTTCGGATTGATTGCCTGACAGAGACTTGAGGTACAACTGCTCGGCATTCGCAGCCCTGAAGTCCCCTTCTACCTTATTCTTGCTGGTTATTTCATTTCAGACAGTTATACTTTCATTCAGATCATTATTTGTATTATTCTGGTCGGTCGTGCACTTGTTACACCAGTTCTGAGATTGTATCTAGATATCGTTGTTGTTATGTTTTTCTTACTCTTAGTTTCTTGCTTATTTTTTAATTTGGATTGTTTAAAATGGCTAAAAACTATTCTAACGTTGGCCTGCTTAGTAAGTGAAATGTTAGGCGCCATCACGGTCCTGAGGGTAGGAATTTCGGGTCGTGACATATTGATACCATGCTCCAATGGTTGTGTATAAAGGTAAGACAAATTGACATTTAAGGAATATAAAAGAAAATTAGTAGGCAAATCAAGGGGGAAATATGGAAATCATTTGTGATATCGCTAATGGTTGCTGTTATATATGAAATATGGAGGGCAAGGACTAAAGTACTATGGTAGAACAAGGTACCATGGCCTTACAAGATATGGTGTATAATAAAAAAGGAAGTTTACTACAGGTTCTAGATGAGATTTCATAGGCAACAGAATCGGAGAGAAATGGAATGGATAGAGAACTTGTAGAGATAAAGATATAGAATAACTTAGATTTTTGGTTTGGATAATTTGTGGCTACTTCCTAATTCCTAGGGACAAAACTACCTATTAGGGATGTCTGGGGAAGTCAAGCTATTGTAAGTTTTTGTAAATGCTATTTTCTTTGTTTGTCTCTCCTTAAACTTTTTATTGTTAAGATTGGTATGACTTATTTAGAAAATTATGTAGATAATTTATTAGAGAAACAATTTGAAGAAAAATAAACATTTCCTTCTTGGTTTACGACAATTACTTTGGACAATATTTGTTTGGCTAAAACCAGAAACAGAAAGGAACACAGGAAAATTTAGGATTTGTTTACGGTATGGCACGTCACGATGCAGGCATAGTATTCTGTCCGTTTACCTTAAAAAACGGATAACAATTAAATTTGTTTGTGGTTTTAAGGATACGTGGATTAATTCGATACAAACGATAAATTGCTTTAGATTAAACGGATAAAAGAGATAATAAATTATCAAACCGCTTGAGGAGGGTGATTTCGGACTTAACAAAAGCCTTAATAAAATATCCGCCCTCGATCCCGGACTCACAATGACCAAGCACCGATGAACAAGAATAAGAACTTTTTATAACAGAGAAAATAATAGTATATTGCCTTGATACGTGTTACAGTGTGTCTAATGAATAATCAGACCCTCTCTTTATATAGTAGGGGAGTCCTACCTTAGATACAATTCCATAAAAGATAAATTCTTCCGTTTAACTGATCACCAGATTTCCACTGGTACGTGTCGAGATCCACACTGTGATACCCAACTGGTCACGGATATCACGACCTTCTGTTAATCGTGCTCGGTTGCCTGACAACGTTCTCTGAAGTCTTTTGGGATTTGGACTGCTCCCAGGGTCATGGCCCCGATATTCCCGAGGGTGGGTGTTGTGTTCCCGGACCTTGGCTCAATCAGACCCTCGTCTCGATTCCGATTTCTTATCATCACGTCTTTTGCTCGATTTAGCTTATTGGAAATCGAGGTGTCCCGTGGTCCCGATTTCACCCGTATACACTCATAAATGTGTAACTTAATGTGACATTTAATTGCTAACATGTTAAAAGAGTGCAGAAATTGTCAACCATTTGAAGTCAAAGAACTGCTAGCTTTCTGGTTGGTTTAGATTTTGACGCATTAATGGTTGTAAATTTTGGAGAGCAATAGGATGTATGTTTGATTTTCGAAACAAAAGATTCCAAAGCTAGGGAGAGAAGGATATGAAGAAAGTCAGGGATAACAAAAGCTCGAGAAATTGACCGAAAATGGTCTCAATATTCTCTTAAATATGATCTCAATAGTTGTAATTTTTTTGAAATTATCAATAGTGAGTACTTTTGGGATCGATCAAATATTTAACAAACTCTATATGTTAAATTTGACTGGATGCGTAAAAGAGGAGCTAATTAGGAATATCAGAAAAGTCCTATCAAATCCTAGAAGCTGCAATACAAACAAACTACACTAGACACCTAAAAATAGACAAACAATAACATAAACTTCACCATAAAAAATTATACCAGAGTATAGAAATAGACCAAAAATAACAGAAACTACAAAACCTATACCTCCAATGTTAGTTCCCGCTAATTTGTTTTTTCTACAATTCTGGTAAATTTAATGGAGTTTGTTAAATATTTAACGAAAACCAAAATTACTCAATTTTTACAAACCTAAAGGACTAAAATTGCTCAAAGCATATTTGATGAACTATTTAAAACCCACCAGCAAACATAAAGGACTCTATTGTCATTTTCCCAGAAAAGCACATATGAGAAAATTTGTTACTTGTCTATATATCTCTCACCACCTAAAATCTCACCTAAAGGATTGTGATGGAACCTAGTCTTTAAAATTATGTAAGTCGATCACTTACAACAGTTAAATCAATTAATCATGATATTATGAAGCATAATTTAATATAAATGAGAAATTTAAAGGTGATACATGCCAACACGGTGATAATCACTACAAATTCCCAAGACTAGGTAGAACAGAATCACGAACTCTAATTGAATAGAATAATCTCAAAATAAAATTACAATACTGTTCGAATGGAGAATTAACATTATAATTAAAAGGAAAGGATTCCAAGGGAGTGCAACTATTAAACAGCTCTACCTTGAATCCTCACAATCAAGAAGCTCTCACTACGTGGGTTTGCTAGCTTCAATACCTGGATCTGCACAAAACTATTCAGAAGTGTAGTATGAGTACACCACGATCGGTACCTAGTAAATATTAAGACTAACATAAGTGGAATAGTGACGAGGTTTAAATCAAGACACTCACTAGTCAAGTAACTTGTGCAAAATATCAATATAAAGCTAACAACAGAAAACGAAATAAATAAATGGCAACAAAGTGTAATCATGTGATAAGGTAGCAAAAAAATCAAAGCACAGATAAGTACAGGTGAAAGAAATTACGGGAAAACAAAGACAGTTTTAGTCTTCAAACTGTCCTGACATAGAATTTACAACAAGAGTCACCCCGAGGTAACACACCTCATAATCACAAATCTCAAATCACAAATTCGAATCATATACACATGGCACCTCGTGTCAACATTATTCATCACATTCTCACGGTAAAGACCACGTGCCAGAGTATAAGTCACACTCGTATGGGCAAAGAACTCATGCCATAGTATAAGTCACACTTGCACGATAAAGATCGCGTGCCACAATAGGTCACACCCACACGGAAAGGACCTTGTGCCTCAACAAATATCACAACTGCACGGCAAAGACCTTATGCCTCAACAAATACCAGAATCGCATGGCGAAGACCTCGTGCCACCACGTATATTGCATTCGTGTCAATTACCAATAAAACGTTCAAGAAGAATTTATCAGGAATCAAATAAAGTAAAGCATGATAACAATTTATTTATTTAAATCCGTTATGTTACCATAAACTCAACAAAATATGAGATAATGACTCAACGTAGGTAAATTCATCTTGGCAGTCAAAGCAGCAAGTAATAAAAAAGACATAGAGTAGAATATTGGGAACACCACAACAATCTCTTAAAATTTATGACACACACAAGAAAATCATGAGCACAAGCAAGAATAACCATTTCTCATCAACAATACGCCCCCAGACCATCACATATCTTCCCCACATAGCCACCCTTATTTCACCTCATTGACAATATTATCATAGCCACTCGTATTGCTCCGCCTAGACAATATATCAATAGCTACCCGTATCGCTCTGCCCTGACAATAACAAAATAGCCACCTGTATCACTCCGCCCAGACAGTAACACAATAGCCACTCGTATCACTCCGCCCAACAGTATATCAATAGCTACCTGTATCGCTCCTCACAATCAGCCATAGTGAAATGCCATCGATATGCTCCGCACAACAACAATCAATCCATATAACATATCCACATATGCCACAACATCACAAGATAGCAGTATCAAAGATTGATCATGATATAGCCTCACAACTTGTCAAAAAGGTGCACAAGGACATGTCAATAATATAGAAGTGCGGAGGGGTGTTCAACAATTAAGGAAATCCCAAAGCGGTGTAAGTATGTTTTATTTAAGTTACTTTAATAAATTAAGGCATATTAATAGTCTGCGGTCTATTCCGTTTAAAACCACACATAGTATCCATATACACACTCGTCACATCATGCACATGAATCTTATCACATCATAGAAATCAACAATTAGGATTAGCACCTAAGGGGTATTTTTTATTCACACAAGGTTAAGCAAAATGCTTACCTCAAAAAAGCCAAATCAATCCACTAATAAACCCTTCCCGCACAAATTCACCTCCGAACGACTCGAATTTAGCCAAACTAACTTAATTTCATAAATAAAATCCATAGGAAATAATTCTGAATAATAAAGCTTTGATCTTTAACTATAATCAAAAAGTCAACTCAAAAGGTCAATCCCACTCCCGCACCCTATGACCCTATAAAACTTACAAATTCCGAACACCATGTCTGATACGAGTCCAACGATACCAATATCATCCAATTCTGATCTAACCAAATTCGAGTCAAGAATACTTACCCCAACCAAACATTTTAAAATCCCCTCCTAAATCGCCCAAATTCGATCTCTCTAACTCAAAATATGATAAAATAATCAAAACCCTCAAAATAGAGTATTATATAAGTCTACCCACGATTCCTCTCCGTGATCGCGGGACCTACATCATAATTGCGAAGAACAAAATAACGGCTGCCTCCAGAAGCTCTACGCGAACGCGATGCACCAACCACCCAAGCTTATGCGAATGCGAGACCCTTCCGCTAGCGCGAAGACCAAAGAACCCAGCCTCTCCAGCATGACCAACCACTACACGATCGCAACCAACCAATGCGAATGCGACTTCCTCTTCGCGATTGCGAAGAAGGACTTCAAACACTAGCTATCAACTATCCAAAACATGAAGAATTGGATCGTAGCCCATCACAAACACACCTCAGGTACGCGGGACCCCGTCCAATCATACCAACCTGTCCTATAACATAACACAAACCTACTCGAGGCCTGAAATTGCACCAAAAAATATCAAAACTATGAATCACACATCAATTCATGCTTAATGAACTAATAAACTTTCAACTTCTAAGCCTCATGCCGAACCTATAACGATCCGGCCGGTCATTGTCGGGGTGGTTGGTTTTGGATTTTGGTGAGTTTCGAAGTAAAATGGAACACTTAGTCCCAAAGTTGGAGGCTTAAGTTGAAAGGGTTGACCAGAGTTTGACTTTTGCGTAGACGACTCCGTAATGGAGTTTTGACGGGTCCGATAGCTTTGTATGGTGATTGTTCACTTAGGAGCATGTCCGGATATTGATATGGAGGTCCGTAGGTCGTTATGACTTGAATTGCCAAAAGTTTGAAAGTTGAAGGTTTGGAAGGTTGAGAAGTTTGATCGAGAGTTTACTTTATTGATATCGGGATCGGATTTCGATTTCGTGAGTCGAATTAGATCTGTGGTGTTATTTATGACTTGTGTCCAAAATTTAAGGGCAATCAGAGTTGGTTTTGTATGAATCGGCGCTAGCATTTTGGAAGTTGGATGTTCATGGTTTCCATAGGTTTAAATTGGGTAGCGATTCGTAGAATTGATATTGTGTTATGTGATTTTAGGGCTCGAGTAGGGTCGTTATGTGTTTTGAAACTCGTTGGTATAATCGGACGGGGCCCCGGTGGCCCCGGGTGTGAATCAGATAGAAATCGAGATCTTTTTTGGTCTTAAAGGATGGTTGAAGCTGTTGAAAATCTAGTGTCATCGCACGTGCGGTGGGTTTGGCCACACGTGCGGACACGCAGGTGCGAGAGGGCCATTGCAGAAGAGGATTTGTGTGGGCTTGGCTGTGACTGTAGATTCAAGAAGATTTCTGCAACTGCGAGCCCGCATGTGCAGGGGAACTGGTCGTAGATGCAGATTAGGCCAGTTTGGCCTGTGGTCGCAGAAGCGGACACTGTCCGCAAGAGCGAGTGCGCAGAAATGCTCCTTGTTCACAAGAGCGAAAGCGCATATGCACATTTTGTTCGCAGAAGCGGGTCTACCTGAACTTAAGTGGAAGTCACACCTGTGATGGAAGTTCTGCCGGTGCGCAGTCGCAGAAGCGGTAATCGCTGTGCAGAAATAGAGGAATCGAGGGTTTTGTTTCGTTATCCATATTTTTAGTTAGAGAGCTCGGTGTTGGGTGATTTTGAGAGATAGTTTTAAGGAGTCGATCGGGGTAAGTGATTTTAACTCAAATTTGATTATTATACACGAATCCATCATTGTTTTTACCACTTAATTAGTGTTTTGAGTGGGAAAAATTGGGAAAATTTGTGAAAAACTTCATAGACTATATTTTGAGGATTTGAAGGTCAATTTGAGGTCAGAATTGGGTACTTTTAGCATGGTTGGACTCGTTATTGAATGTGTGTTCAGACTTTTTAAGTTTAGTTAGGTTTCGAGACGTGGGCCCGTGGTTGACTTTTGAGTGAACTTTTTATTTTTCTTTTAAGATTGTAACTTTATTATCCAGAATAGTTTCTTATGATTTGTATTTATGGTATAAAGTTATTTTGGCTAGATTCGAGCCGTTCGAAGTTGGATATTCGCGGAAAAGGCTTACTAGTGGATTGAGTTAGCTAGTTTGAGGTAAGTATCTTGCCTAACCTTGTGTGGGGGAATTATCCCTTAGGATTGGTATTGTTTTGTGTTGATTGTGGTACGTGAAAGTCGTGAATGCAAGGTGACGAGTGGGTACACAAGCTAATTGTGGTAATTGACCGATTTAAGCTATGTAGATTCTCTTCATGCCTTTAATCGAATTGTTATAACATGTTATATTCATCATCGTTAATCTATCCTTACATGATTTGCTTGACATTGTTAATACTTGTCTAATATTTTACTTGTTATTTGCCCTTACATGCTTAGTTGAAGTTATTGTTTCCTTATTGCCTTGTTAAATACTTAATTGTTGAGTTACCTTACTTGAAGTTGTTATTTCTTGAAATATCTTATTGTTGAGTTTTGATGTTGAAGTTGTAAAAGTTGTGATCACGTTGAGGCAAAGTTGTAAATTTTTGAAATACCATTCTTGTTGAGCTATTCACTTTCAGTTGCTATTGTTGAGACTCTTGTACACATTTTGGTTGAGCCATAGGCTATTTATTGTGGAAACATTGTTATTGTTAACTTCTTTGGCAAGTTGTGGTATTGGTCACTTGAGGTGTGATTTATGATATGTTGTGACATTGATACACATGTGGTGGTATAAGAAAAGGGGTTGATACGCATGCAGTGATATAAGGTGGGCTTGATACGCGTGTTTCTATTATGAAAACTACTTGAAGCCATGCGGTGTGATAAAAGCGAGGGTGCGGAGTCATAGAAGCGACAAATGACTAGTGGATTGGGTTAACTTGTTTGAGGTAAGTATGTTGTCTAACTTTGTGTGGTAGAATTACCCTTTAGAATTGATGTTGTTTTGTGTTAATTGTGGTACGTGAAAGCCGTGTACACAAGGTGATGAGTGGGTACACAAGCTAAATGTCGTAATTGACCGGTTTAAGCTATATAGATTCTCTTCATGCCTTTAATCGAATTGTCATAACATGTTATATTCATCATCGTTAATATATCCTTGCATGCTTTACTTGACATTGTTAATACTTGTCTCATTTTTTTCTTGTTATTTGCCCTTACATTCTTAGTTGAAGTTATTGTTCCTTATTGCCTTGTTAAATACTAAATTGTTGAGTTAGCTTACTTGATGTTGTTATTTCTTGGAATATCTTATTGTTGAGTTTTGGTGTTGAAGTTGTAAAAGTCGTGATCACGTTGAGGCAAAGTTGTAAATTATTGAAATACCATTCTTGTTGAGCTATTCACGTTTAGTTGCTATTGTTGAGACTCTTGTACATATTTTGGTTGAGCCATGGGCTATTTATTGTGAAAATATTATTATTGTTGACTTAATTGGCAAGTTGTGGTATTGAGCACTTGAGGTGCAATTTGTGATATGTTGTGATATTGATTCACATGTGGTGGTATAAGGATAGGGGTTGATACGCATGCGGTGAGATAACGTGGGCTAAAACACGGGTAGCTATTTCTAGAAAAATGATTTTCAAAACTAAATGTAAGGCCCCCGCGGTAATATAAGGAGTTATTATGATTGAAATTGTGAAATAAGAATACGAGGCGGTACCTCGTATATGATTCTTCTTGTTATCTTTCATTTGCATCACTTGTATTTGTCTGCATCGTTTCCTTGTTGTTCTTATTATGTGTTCCTCCCTTGATGCCTCTATTGCCTTAATTTTAGTGTAGCTTATCTTGTTGTATTCCTTTATTGTATCATTTCCTTCTTTCCATTATTGTACTGTACCACACCTGTTCGGCTTCTTTATTTATTCTAGTAGGTGTCTTGACGTGACCTCGCACTACTCTATCGAGGTTAGGCTTGATACTTACTGGATACCGTTGTTGTGTACTCATACTACGCTTTTGCACATCGTTTTGTGCAGATCCAGGTACTTCATATCAGGCTAGGCATCCGAGAGTTGAGCTTTCGGATCGGAGACTTCAAGGTATACCTGTCGGCGTTCGCAGGCCTCGGAGTCACCCTCTGTCCTTGTTTCTGTTATACTGCTTACTCTTTACTTAGACACTGATGTATTAGGGATTGGTTCAGTTTATTCGTGTAGAGCTTATGACTCAGTCTCACCAGATTTTGGGAGTTATTGTTAGCTGTATCGCAGAGTTCTTTTGTGATAGCTAGTTGGTTTAAATTTGAAGTTTTATTATTATTTCCGGTATTTCTTCATGTATGCTAGGCTTACCTAGTCTTAGAGACTAGGTGCCATCACGACATCCTACTGTGGGAGATTGGGGTCGTGACAAATCAATGTCAAATCAACTCGTAATGACCTCAAAGTTTGCATGCAATTCCCTAATGATATAACTGATATATACCAACTCCCAAAACCACAATCCAAATCCGATATCGAAAAAGTCAACTCTCAGTCAAACCTATCAATCTTCCGAACCTTGAACTTTCCAGCTTTCGCCAATTCAAGCCACAACAACCTAGGAACCTCCAAATCCGAACATACTCTTAAGTCCAAAAGCATCCAGACGTAATAAAACTGTCAAAACTCCGAATCGAGATCAAATACGCAAAAATCAAACTTGGTCAACTCTTTCAACTTAAAGCTTCTAATATGAGAATCATCCTTCCAAATAAATATTGAACTGTTTGAAAATCGAAAGCAACTATACACGCAAGTCATAAGACATCATATGAAGCCACTCGCGGTCTCGAACTACCGAACATAAATGCAAATGATCACAATGACCGGTCGGGTCATTACATTCTCCCCCTCTTAAACAAACGTTCGTCCTCGAACATGCCAATAGAGGCTCCAGAGCCATCGAATCACTATATAAACTCACCATACACATACTCACGGGTGGTCACACATCACTCCAATTCACATAAGCCCGACAACACCATCTCGCCTTAAGATTATTCCTTCCACCCTTGCCGATAAGCCTTGGAACTAAATTTGAACATCCAAGCATCCTCTAAAGACTTAATTCCCACATAAACGCACAGTGTCATCCCCAACCAGCTGCAACAGCCCAAGCATATATCCACAAGGTATAACCAAATGACATAACACATCACTCAGAGGCCCATAGCAATAACTCTGACCACCATAATTGTCCAATGCCGAACCCGGTACTGGTAAATAACCTCATATTGACTAGAACCTTGCTCCAGACCTTCACAACACTGCTAATGATGTAATTAACATGATAAAGCTCATAAAATGACCAACAAGCCATACCAAACTCCACCTAGACACATACGGCGTAATCCGTACCCAACCAACACAACTCGAATACAACTGAAGCTGGAAAGCGAGATACACGAGAGAGCTATCCAACAAGTACAATAGGTATAACTCTCTATCAGTACCATACTGCAAATCCATTCCACAAGGGAGAAACAAAACATATGAACTAATTACAAAGAATCTCATCCTAACATATCGATCCACATGAAAATATGAGGATCCCAGCCTCAACTCTAAATCACAAGTAGAATAGATATCACATAAATCGAAAAACCATTCACTAACTCACCCAGCGAAACAAAATCACAAATTGTGGCCAAACCATCCAAAAATCACATCAAAACCTACCATATTAAGTAACAGAAAGTCCATCCTAGTCTCACAACCCTTAATAGTGAACAAACCAGAACGATAGATACGATCTACTATAGTAGAACCCCCAACATGTGTAGACACATAAATAGAGTACAAGAATCACGAAACATATCCATATGTGAAGCAAGATAGGATGACCCATACCAATAAATAGGATCCGGATCAAATAAAACTAATGCATCTCTATGACTAACCAGAACAATACCTGTAGCGGCATCATCTGGTGTAGCAGCCTCAGCCTTATCAGGAAAAGCATCACAACGGGCCTGACCACCCCCTCTAGGACATCCTTTACCCGTAACCTAGCTGGTTGTGCAGGTAGAGTAGCAACTGGAATGAAACCTATAACCTAAGTACTCTGATGAAGTCTACCTCTCCGGAGTTTGGGATAATCTCTCATGATGTGCCTAGTATCACCACACTCACGACAACTCCTCTGCGACTGTGGCTGGTGGTACTGAGTTTGTCTTGGATAACTAGAATAACCTCTATAGGAACCTCGTGCAATAAGCACACTAAAAGATGGTTGTCTGGTACGAGTACCCTTGGGTCCCTAGCTAGCTGGAGAACTACAGGTAACTTGAAGTGTGGACTGAACAGGCCGACTGATAGAGTCCCCGCCATGATGGGTCAGAGCCAAAGAGGAAAATCCACTAAATCCTCCAAGACCTTGAGGCCTCTTAGCCTCCCTACCCTCACTCTCTTGACCTCAGATACGCTCTAACCTCATGGTAGTCTCCACAATCTGCTAAAATGGAGTATCAGTCTCCAACTCCCGTGCCATCCTAAGTTTGGGACCATAACTGAGCCCCTCGATAAATATGTGGACTCTCTCTCTCTAACACTAGAAACAATTGTAGGTGCATGACGAGATAGCTCACTGAACCTTAAATCATACTCGGACACAGTCATAGTCCCTTGCTGCAACTGCTCAAACTCGGTGTTCCACGCATCCTTGAGGGTCTGTGGGACGAACTCCCTCAAAAATAGATAAGACAACTGAGCCTAACTGAATGGCACTGTCAGCTGGCCTAGTCTCCTCATAAGCCTGCCATTATATGTACGATGACCCTATCAGCTGGAAAGTAGTAAGGGCAACCCCGTTCACCTCCACAATGCCCATAGTGCGCAGAATACGGTGACACTGTCTAGAAAATCTTGCGCATCCTCAAAACCTGCACTACTGAAAGTACGAGGAAAATACTTCTTGAACTTTTCAAGTCTCTTCTGCTCCTCCTCTGATGTCGCTGGCCTGACCTCAGGCTGAACCCTCGGAACCTGATCAACATGGGCCCACTGCTCTGGAGTATGGGCGACGTGACTCTAAGCTCCTCCCCCAGTCTGAAAAGTAGCTGGTGCAACTGAGATCAATCCCTTCTGAGCCAATGTGCCGAACATACTTAGAAAATGTGTCATGGTCTCCTGAAATCCTGGGGTAGCAACATGTGCCTCTGGTGCTTGCTCCCCAATCGGAGCTGATGGTGGCTCCTCAACTGCTGCTCTGGCAGGTACTCTAGCTATAGCATGTGCCCCTCCTCGGCACCGGCCTCTCGCCTCTCTAGAAGAAGGCATGGGTGCCTACTCAGCTGATCCGGTAGTGCGTGTCCTCACCATCTGTGAGAGAATATGAATACAAAGGCTCAAACTCCGAAACTAATAAATATGCACGATACGAATAAAAGAAGTTGAATTTTTCTAATAGTTCTGTAGTCTCTCAAAGATAAGTACAGATGTCTCCGCAGCGATCTACAAGACTCTACTAAATTTGCTCGTGACTTATAGAACCTTGAATCTAGAGCTCTAATACCAACTTATCACGACCCAAAATCCCACCTTCAGGATCGTGATGGCCCTTAGTCTTTAAAATTAGACAAGTCAATCACATACAATAGCTAAACCAATTAATCTTGATATTAAGAAGCAGAATTTAATATAAATGATAAATTTAGAGGTGATACATACCAAAATAGCGATAATCACTACAAATCCCACAGACTAAGTAGTACAAAGTCACGAACTCTAACTAAATATATAGAATTATCTCAAAACAAAATTATGATACATAAAGATTGACAGTACAATTAAAAGAAAAGGACTCCAAGGGACTGCGGCGATCAAGCAGCTCTACCTTGAATCCTCACGATCAAGAAGCGCTCACTGCCTGGGTCTGCTAACGTTAATACCTGGATCTGCATAAAAATATGTAAAAATGTAGTATGAATACACAGCGTCTGTACCCAGTAAGTATCAAGACTAACCTCGGTGGAGTAGTGATGAGGTTCAAGTCAAGACACTCACTATCAAGTAACCTGTGCAAAACATCAATATAAAGCTAACAACGGAAAGCAAAATAAATAAATGGCAACAAAGAGTAATCATGTGATAAGGCAGCCAAATAATTAAAGCACAAATAAAATATAAGTGAAAGCAATTAAGGAAAAACAATGACAGTTATGTTCTTCAAACCGTCCCGACACAGGATTTACAATAAGAGTCACCCCAAGGTACCACACCTCATAAATACAAATCACAAATCACGAATCATATACACGTGGCACCTCATGCCACATTATCAACCATTTCGCACTGTAAATCCTCATGCCACTGTATAAGTCACACTCGCACGGAAAAGATCTCGTGCCATGGTATAAGTCACACTCGCATGGCAAAAATGTCGTTACACAATATAAGTCACACTTGCACGACAAGGACCTCGTGCCTTAACAAATACCACAACCACACGGCAAAGGCCTCGTGCCTTAAAAACTACCACAACCGCATGGCAAAGACCTCGTTCCACCGTGTATATTGTATCCATGTCAATTACCAATAAAACATTTAAGAAGAATTTATCAGGAATCGAATAAAGTAAAGCATGATAATAATTTTTTTATTTAAGTCTGTTATGTTACCAACAACTCAATAGAATATGAGATACTGACTCCAACGTAGGTAAATCCATCTTGGCAGCCAAAACAGCAAGTAATAACAGAGAGACAGAGTAGCATATTGGGAACAACACGACAATCTCATAAACTACATGACACAGACAAGGAAATCATGAGCAGAAGCAAGAATTTCCCTTTCTCATCAACAACACGCCCCCAGGCCATCACATATCATCCCCACATAGCCACCCTTATTTCACCGTGTTGACAATATCATAATAGCCACCCGTATCACTCCGCCCAAATAATATATTAATAGCCACCCGTATCACTCCACCCAGATAGTAACATAATAGCCACCCGTATTACTCTGCCCAGACAGTATATCAATAGCCACCCATATCGCTTTGCACAATCAGCCATAGTGCAATGCCACCCTTATGCTCTGCACAACAATAATTAATCCCCATAACATGTCCACATATGCCATAGTATCACAAGACAGTAGTATCAGAGATTGAACACCATACAAGCTCACAACTTATTAACAAAGTGCACAAGGACATGTTAATAATATAAAGTGCGGAGGGGTGTTCAACAACTAAAGCATAAATATGACTAAATCAAATGTAGCGATCATTATTAAGGAAATCCCAAAGCGGTGTAAGTATGTCTTATATAAGTTAATTTAACAAATTAAGACATATCAATAACCTACGGTCTATTCCGATCAAAACCACATATAGTACCTATATACACACTTGTTACATCATGTACATGTCACGTATCACATCATAGAAATCAACAATTAGGACTAGCACCTAAGGTTTATTTCCCCCACACAAGGTTAGGCAAGATACTTACCTCAAAAAAGTTAAATAAATCCAGTAATAAGACCTTCCCGCGCAAATTCACCTATGGACGGCTCGAATCTAGCCAAAATAACCTAATTTCATAAATAAATGCCATAGGAAATGATTCTGAATAATAACGCTTCGATCTTTAACTACAATAAAAAGGTCAACTCAAAATGTCAACCCTGGGTTCACATTCTGGAACCCGACAAAACTCATAAATTCTGAACATCATGTCCAAGACGAGTCCAACCATACCAATATTATAAAATTTTGACCTCAAATCGGCCTTTAAAATATCAATTTATATTTTAGAAAAGTTATTACTAAAATTCCCAATTTTTCCAATTCGTATCATCAATAAAATACCAAAAGTGAGGTTAGAATCATGATATATAACCAAATCCGGGTTAATAATACTTACCCCAATTAACATCATGAAAATCCCCTCCAAAATCGCCCATATCCAAGCTCTCTAACTCAAAATGTGATAAAATAACCAAGACCCTCGAAATAGAGTACTATATAAGTCTGCCGAGGGGTCCTCTTCGCGATCGTGGGACCTACATCGCGATCGCAAAGCACAAAATAATGGCTACCTCCAGAAGCTCTACGCAAACGCGATCATAGGTGCACGAACATGACACACCAACTACCCAAGCTTACGCGAACGCGATGACCAAAGAACCTATCCTCTCCAGCATGACCAACCACTACGCGTTCGCGACCGACCAACTCAAACACGATGAGTCAGCTCTCCACAGGTCTGTGATCGCGACCTATGTACTGCAGATGCGAAGAAGAGAAGTTGCCAGCCACCAAAATACGTTACGCGAATGTGACATCCTCTTCGCGACCGCGAAGAAGGACATCAGACTATAACATGACACGTAGCCCATCCGAAATACACCCGAGGCCACCTGGACCCCGTTCAATCTCACCAACCAGTCCTATAACATAACACGAACCTACTAGAGGCCTTAAATCACATCAAATAACATCAAAACTATGAATCGCACCTCGATTCAAGCCTAATGAATTGATCTACTTTCAACTTCTAAAACTCATGCCGAACCATGTCAAATCAACTCGGAATGGCCTCAAATTGTGCAAGCAAGTCACAAATAATATAACTGACCTATACCACTCCCGGAAACCCGATAACGACAAAGTCAACCCTCGGTCAAACCTATCAATCTTCCAAACCTTTAAGTTTTCATCTTTTGCCAATTCAAGCCAAAATAACCTAGGAGCCTCTAAATCCAAATCCGGATATACGCCTCAGTCCAAAATCACCATCCGGATCTAACGGAACCGTCAAAACTCCGATCCGAGATCAAATACGTAAAAATAAAACTTGGTCAACTCTTCCAACTTAAAGCTTCTAAAATGAGATTCATCCTTCCAAATAAATCCTAAACCGTTCGAAAACCGAAACCAACCATACACGTAAGTCATAACACATCATATGAAACTATTCGCGACCTCGAACCGTTGAACGGAAATGCGAATGATCACACCAATCGGCCGGATCATTACAATATTAACTTTTATATC
>AWOL01S0194721.1:0-12942 GCA_000715115.1 Nicotiana otophora | reverse complement strand
GAATTGTGACTCCAGATCCGGGTGGTAGTAATTAATACAGTTTTATGATATTCCGCACTTAAAGTGTTAGGCGCCATCACGGTCCCGTCGATGGGAAATTTCGGGTCGTGACACACACATGCTAGGTGACGGGCGTGTGGGCGTGCACTGTAGAAATTGTGATCCGGTTGATGCTNTCTTTATTTACTATTGTTGCCACTAGCATGATTATATTATTCAGGTTATATATGGGTGTATTGTCCTAGCCTCGTCACTAGTTCGCCGAGGTTAGGCTCGACACTTACCAGTACATAGGGTCGGTTGTACTGATGCTGCACTCTGCACTTTCTGTTCAGATTTTGATACCGGCTCAGGTTGATCGAGATTTTGCTATTGGTCTGCTTTCCGGAGACTCAAGGTAGATCTGTCGGCGTTCACAGACCTTGAAGTCCCTGTCTATTTTTTCTGTTCTACTGTTTCTTTCATTCAGACAGTTGTATTTCTTACAGACTATTACTTGTAGTAAATTCTAGAATGCTCGTGAATTGTGACTCCAGATCCGGGTGGTAGTAATTAATACAGTTTTATGATATTCCGCACTTAAAGTGTTAGGCGCCATCACGGTCCCGTCGATGGGAAATTTCGGGTCGTGACACACACATGCTAGGTGACGGGCGTGTGGGCGTGCACTGTAGAAATTGTGATCCGGTTGATGCTGTGGTACTATGTAGTCATCAGACCTTGTACCCATTCATGTGATCTCTATGTGTTATAGTATTTGAGCTACCGATTCATGTTAGAAATCATGTTAGACTATATGTTTATCTTGTTGAGACCTACTATGGCCATTTCTGCAGTTGAATTATTTGCCTTGATAGCAATTTTGTACTGCGTCATATCCATCAAGTGCATATCATATCTCAGTCTCTGTCACTATATAATTTTGTGTTATATATCATTGGTTGGGCTAATTGGCATGAGATTTGTGAGCCCGAGATACTAGAGAGATTGATGACTAATTTGGGGACTAAGAGTCGTGTTGTGAGTAAGACTTGTGGATCGGGCTACATGCCGCAGTAGGCCTTATGGCTTATATGTGGATCGGGCTGCACGCCGCAGCAGGCTTTTTAGGCTTTATCACATTGGGATCGGGTTGCATGCCGTAGCAGGCCAGAATGTCTTATTATTAGCGCTTGGTAGGATCCGCCCCTTAAGAGTCTGATATACCAGTAGTAAGTGCAAGCATCACACATTGTTGAGTGATTGAGTATGATGAACGTGAATCAAGAGAGTCAGATTCATTACTCTAAGAATGTGAGTACTTGAGGTTTTCATTGTGTTGCATCGCATATGGTATGCATATTGGAATATAGATATAGAGATATCATATTCCTCATATCAGTTACTCTTGGCGTCTTTTATTTGTGTTGAGCTTAACTGTTGAACGTGGAAGCATGTCTACATTTCTTGTATTGTGTACGAAAAGATTATGAGTTTTCCCCGAGGTATTATTGTCCTATTTCCTGTCATTTTTGTACTGTTAAACTCTATATTTGTACTGTATTGGTTGAGTATGTCAATGCTTTCAGCCCAAAGGTTAGTCTTGTTAATTATTGAGTTGGTTGTACTCACACTACACTCTGCATTTCGTGTGCAGATCCAGGTATTTCTGGAACAGTGGTTGCTGATTTGAAGTTTTTACTAGTTCGGAGATTATCGAGGTAGCTGTTTTGGCGTCCACAGACCTTGACTCCTCCTTTATCTCTTAGTTTTATTTATAGTGTTCTACCCTCCTAGACAGTGTTTCATACCATGTTATAATATAGGTGCTCATGTAATCAGTGACACCCGTATGTTGAGAAAGTTTGTATTTGAGTCGCAGTTGTCCATATCGGCTATTTATGAGAGTTATTACTGTTAAGCTTGCTTCATCTTAAGTTTAACATAAAATGCCTAGTTTTATTTTGATTGTCATCTTGCCAAGTTTGGTGATATGCACCATCATGACATGTTGAGTTCTAGGTCGTGACAAGCTGGTATCAGAGCCTATGTTACATAGGTCTTATGAGTCATGAGCAGGTTTAGTAGAGTCTTGCTGATCGGTACGTCTAAGGCCCCATAAACTTTTTACCTAACACCTAGGTTTCGTGGTGCCGAGGTAGACTTATGTGTTGTGGGAGGACTCCTGTGAGGAGGGGAGCCCTCCGGCGAGGTGGAGTGAGTTTGCCGATGCTTTCATTGATCATTTCTTGCTTGCCAAGAATAAGGAAACCCATGCCACTGATTTTGAGAGCCTGAAACAAGGTAGCATGAGTGTGTGGGATTATCATATGAGATTCGCGCGTATGTCCAAACATGCCATCTACATGTTGCCCACTATGGAGGCTACAGTGCGCTGGTTTGTGCAAGGCCTTCACCCCTAGGTTATTAATGAGGCCGCTGCAGCTGCTTTGAACTCTGATATTAGCTATGGTAAGATGGTGGCATTTTCTCTAGCCACCAAGACCCACAAATTGAAGAATATAATGGAGCGTGAGGGCAACAGTAAGGCCCGGTCCATCAAAAACTTTGGTGGTTCTTCTTTTGGTGGTGGTGGTAGGTCAGCATTCAGGGGAGGGTCATCAAGACCATCTCAGTATTTTGCTCAGTCTTCAGTAAGTGTGCATACATCAAGGACCAGTCAGCAGTAGTGGATCCACTTTAGGCCCAGCCAGGGCAACAAGGGATCCTACCAGCAGGGTCGGTCTGGTGAGAGATTTCAGCAGTAGCGGAGGCCCCTAGCCCTATGTGTGGGAAGATGCACTTTGGGGTCTGCTTCATGGACCAGCCCATATGCTATGGGTGTGTTATGAGGGGACACATGCAGAGGGATTGTTGTTCGTCTCACCAGAGCATGGGCAGGGGTGCAGCACAGCCAGCCAATTCTGGAGCTACTACATCCGCAGCACCTCCTCCGGCTCGAGGCACTTCAGCACCAGCAGGGCGTGGTGCATCTAGGGGTGCTGCACATAGTTAGGGAGGACCCAACCATTTCTATGCTATCAATGGTTGCCAGAGTGCAAAGACTTCTCCGGATGTTGTCACAGGTATATTGACTGTCCAATCTCATGATGTATATGCTCTTATTGATCTCGGTTCCACCTTGTCATATGCCACTGCCTATGTTGCTATGGAATTTGGAATAGAACCAGAAAAACTTCATGAGCCGTTCTCGGTATCTACTCCAGTTTGTTAGTCTATTGGGGTCGCGCAGGTTTTTAGGGACTGTGTAATCACTGTGCGTGGTCGGGACACCATGGCCAATCTCATTGAATTGGTGATGGTTGATTTTGATTTAATCATGTGGATTGAGGTGCTTTATTCATGTTTTTATAAGCTCTATTGCCAAACCAGAACCGTTAGATTTGAGCTTCCAAATGAGCCAGTTATTGAATGGAGGGGGGATGGTGTTGTACCGAAGGGTAGGTTTATTGCTTACCTTAAGGTCACCAAGATGATCAACAAGGGGTGTATTTACCATTGGCCCGAGTTATGAACATCGATGCCGAGGCACCTACACTTGAGTCTGTACCTATTGTGAATGAAGTTTCGGAGGTTTTTTCGGACGAGCTCCCTAGGATCCTGCCGGATATGGATATTGATTTTGGGATTGATGTGATGCTAGACAGACAACCTATATTTATTCCACCTTACAGAATGGCACCGGCACAGTTGAAGAAGCTAAAGGAATAATTAAAGGATTTGTTAGAGAAGGATTCCATCCGGCCGAGTGTGTCGCCTTGGGGCTCATTGGTCCTTTTTGTAAGGAAGAAAGATATGTCAATGAGAATGTGTATTGACTATCGACCGGTCAACAAAGTCACAATCAAGAATAAGTACATAGTAGCAAGGATAGATGACTTGATTTACCAATTACAGGGTGCTAAATACTTCTCCAAGATTGATTTAAGATCCGGGTATCACCAATTGAAGATCAGGGAGTAGGATATCCCGAAAACAGCTTTTAGGACCCGGTATGGGCACTTTGAATTTCTAATAATGTCATTTGGGCTAACAAATGCCCCGCAGCTTTCATGGATCTTATGAATCGAGTCTTCAAGCCTTTTTTACTCTTTTGTGATAGTGTTCATTAATGATATTCTGGTATATTCACACAGTAGAAAGGACCATGCCGATCATCTCATGACAGTATTTCAGACCCTGCATCAACACCAGTTATATGCGAAGTTTTTGAATGTGAATTTTGGCTTGAATCTGTAACATTCTCGGGTCATTTTATCTTTAGAGAAGGAATTAAGGTTGATCCTCAAAAGATTTCAGCGACGAAGAATTGGCCTAGACCTACTACCCTAATAAAGATTCGCAATTTCTTGGGCTCAACATGATATTACATGAAGTTTGTGGAGGGGTTCTCTACTCGTGTCTCTCTGTTGACTAAATTGACGCAGAATGCGATTAAGTTCCATTGGTCAGAAGGTTGTAAAGGAGCTTCAAAAAGTTGAAATCAAGATTGACTACGACACTGGCGTTGACCTACTCGAGGGTACAAACTGGTTTGTGGTATATTGTGATGCTTCAAGAATTGAACTTGGGTGTGTATTAATGAAACATGGCAAGGTGATAGCTTATGCTTCTAGGCAACTCTAGAATCATAAAAAGAACTATCCAACACATGATTAGAACTTGCGGCAGTGGTATTTGGATTGAAAATTTGGCGTAATTATCTGTATGGGGTAAATGTGGATTTATTCATGGACCATAAGAGCCTTCAATACATTTTCAAACAGAAGGAATTGAATCTGAGGCAGAGAAGATGGCTTGAGTTACACAAGGATAAAGACATCAATATTCTGTATCATCTGGGGAGGGCTAATGTCGTAGCGGATGCTCTTAGCCAGAATTCTATGGATAGTTTGGCTCACTTGGAGGCATATCAAAGGTCGTTGGTCAAGGAGGTTTATAGGTTGGTTAGTTTGGGAGTTCGCCTTGCGGATTCTAGTGAAGGAGATGTGATTGTGCAAAATAGGACTAAATCATCGCTTGTTGTGGAAGTCAAGGAAAAGAAATACAACAACCCATTGTTGGTATAATTTAAGGAAGGGATTCATAAACATAAGACCATGTCCTTTTCTCTTGGCATGGATGATGGTACACTAAGTTACGAAGGGTGACTATGTATCCAAATGTGGATGGTCTCCGAGAAAGAATCATGACCGAGGCTCACACTTTTAGGTACTCCGTGAACCCGGGCTTTACAAAGATGTACGATGATCTTAAGGCAGCCTACTAGTAGACTAATATGAAGATAAATGTAGCAAACTTTGTGGCAAGATGTCCAAATTGTCAGCAAGTGAAGGTTGAAAACCAAATGCCCGGTGGGTTAGCAGAGAACATAGAAATTTTGATGTGGAAATGGGAGATGATCAATATGGACTCTGTGGTATGACTACCTCACACTCCTCGTAAGTTTGACTCAATTTGGGCAATTGTGCATCGACTCAAGAAAGTGGCACACATCTTACCTGTTAAGGAAACCGACACAATGGAACACTATGCTTAGTTGTATATCAAGGAAATAGTAAGGTGCATGGCACTCCAGTTTCAATCATTTCTAATCGGGGGAAAAGTTCACAACTCACTTTTGGAAGCAATTTCAGCAAGGGTTAGGTACTCAGGTAAATCTTAGTACACCTTTCCATTCCCAGACCGATGGGTAAGCAGAGCGGACTATTCAGACGCTCAAGGATATGTTGCGTAGTGTTCTTGACTTCAAAGGTAACTGGGATGATCATTTGTCTCTCATAGAACTTTCCTACAATAATAGTTATCATGCTAGCATTCAAATGGCACTGTTCGAGGCTTTATATGGTAGTAGATGTAGATCTCCCATTGGATGGTTCGAGATTAGGGAAGCGGAGTTTATAGGACCATACCTTATGCATCAGGCTATGGAGAAGGTTAAGATCATTAAGGAATGGTTGAAACTGCCCAGAGTCGTTGGAAGTCCTATTCGGATATACGTCGTAGGGATTTGGAGTTCTAAGATGATGATTGGGTATTCTTGAATGTTTCCCACATGAACGGGGGTAATGCAGTTTGGTAAGAAAGGAAAATTGAGTCCAAGGATTGTCAGACCGTACAAAAGCATTCAAAGGATTGGCCAGGTGGTTTACAAGTTGCACCCGACCCTATTTCGACATATAGTCATTGAAGACTATTTATAAGGTAAAAACCTGATATTTTTAGAGAGTGGAAGTGACATAGAGTGAGAGGGAAGTTTTCTATGATTACTATCCATCAGTTCTTGCACAAAGTTGGAGAATTCACAAAGAGAAACTCACAAGTTCTTCATCCAAAGAGGTAAGGTTCCATGTCCTAGTTCAATTTCGAATTTGGGGTAGAAAATGGTTAATGAGGGGTTTGTATCTTGGGTGTGAGAGTATATCTATGCATGCATGTACAATCATGAGGTGTGGGAAGGTAGTTGAGCTCAAATGGGTAGACCTTGGGTTATGGGATGAAGGAAAACCACCATAGGAGAAGCTATAAATCATAATGCCCACCCTAGTGTTTGATAAAATGCTCAAATGAATTGAAAATATGAACTCCTTCCTAATTTGTGTTCAATCTTGATATATCTCTAAATAGATCAAAGTTTCTAGGACTTACGTAACTGTATAGTGAATTAAAGAAAGCTCAAAGTGAGTTATGTTGGCTAAACTCCTCTTGTAGAATTGAACCCAAAAATGGCCTTGTAAGTCCCGTTTTGCTCATTATAAATTGATTATTCTGAATAAGCCTACTGTCAAAAGATATATGCATTTAATATGTATTCCAGATGTTCTTTTTATGTTGAGTTACTATTTGAGGAGGTGATTTAAGCATGATCTATGTGTTAATATATTATGACTTGAAAACGTGATTCTAATGAAAGCTATCATGCCTAATTGTGTAAGAAATCACATGTGCCTAAGACCCTTAATTGCTCAAATGTGTACTTAATGTTTTGAATAGAAATGTTTGTTGTTGACAATCCGTGATGATGTTTGAAAGTGAAACGGTAAGTATAGAATATGAAATACGGCTTATGTGCCAACAATAATATTACATTTAGGCCATTAGTGCCAATGAAACAAAGAGGCGATCACAAGATGTTGAAATGAGTTGTGAATCCTTTTAATAATAAAGTCAATGGGAGTTTCTTTTAGTCTACGAGGAAGGGTAGGTCAAAATAACCTAACCCCGAAACTACACGTGCCGGTGTAGGATCGATTGAGGGGTAAATCCCCGTGTTAATGTGATGAGGTTGTTTCCCCTTATATGGGATGAAAATGATGTGTTGAGATGTTTTCTCTTGAATAGGATGAGATTATTGCTAACGAGATGTGATGTGATGTCGACCCACACGGCATTGTCATGAGATACTTAGCCGGTCGGGCTGAGATCGAACGCCATGCCACGCGCATGGTGGTATTATGAGTGGATGTCTCGAGGTGAGACGGCTTAGCCGATCGGGCTAAAATCGGACTCTGTGCCAAAAACACGGTAGTGTATCGGTGCTAAACNGGTGCTAAAGATTTCCAAACTTACAAAGATTAAAACTTACTTGAAATTTACCTTTCCCCTAACTTGACACCTTGATTCTGTTGAATCTCTTAATGATTTCATGTTTTCTTCTCTATTTACTGTTATTTATTCTAATGAGAGGGTGTTTAGTTTTACATACAAGTACTATTTCATATGTATTAACGTCCATTTTTCCTCGGGCGCTGCATCTTTGATGGATCCAAGTAGTTCCATAGTAGGTGGTGTTGATCAGTGACAGCAGCACACCCTCTCATCAGCTGACTTGGTGAGCCCCACTTCATTTCGAGGTCATGTATCTCTTGTACTTTGTACATAGCATTTTGAGGTATAACCGGGGGCCTTGTTGCCAACACTATCTTAGCACTCTTTTGTTTTTTTAGAGGCTTTGTAAATATAGTGGGGGTTGTATCTTGTTTTTGGAAGGTTGAACAAAAAATGTTGAAATCGTATCATCTGTTCCACTTTAACTATGATTGTACAGTGTTCTATTGTTTAGACTTATGGAAATGAACCGGTGTTGTTCACATGACCTCTTACAGTCTAATTAATGAAATGTATTCTTCTCTTTATTCATGGGAGAGTTTAGTAGATGGCATTGTGCAGGCTTGCTCGACCGGGGTAACTCTGTGGAGCATCGGTCACGCCTCCCCCGAGGTCGGGGCATGACAAGATTGGTATCAGAGCCTAAGGTTTAAAAATATCCTAGGATGTCTCGGAGCGGTGCCTAGTAAACTACTTCTTATCGGTGTGTTGTAAACCACATCTATAAGTAGGAGGCTACTTAGGCATTTAGGAATAATACCCTTCTTTGATGTTCTAGATCGTGCGGTAGAGTTGATTGTAAGACTGTTTCTCCTCTAACTCGTGCATTGCTCTAATTTTCAGTACATGGCACCTAGAAAGACAGCAAGAACTAGCCAAGGAGCCAATGCCACCCCAGGAGTGGCAGTGGATTCTTTACTTGATGATGTGGGCGAGCGCTCGAGGGGTGAGAATATTCCCCCGACACTACAATAAATTTGACCTAAGGCCACACCAATTTTAGACAACGCTTGAAAAGTGTTGCTAAAACTATCTGTGGAGATGCTTCATAAGGGGTGGCCTCTGTCAAGAACTTTTGGATACGGATTTTAGGTAACGCTTACAAAGCGTTCCTTTTAAGGGTTAACACTACACTTTTTAAGTGTTGTCAAATAATAAAACAATTGGCTACGCTTACACAAATGTAATACGACGTTTACTGGGCGTGGTAATTTAACTTTGCATAAGCTACCCCATATAAGCGTGTTCTAATAATTCCCTAAAGATTCCCGCTAAGACTTTTCCCCTAGTTCCTTTTCCCCCTTAAATCTTTTCTCCCACAAAAAATAATTATGCCCAAAAATATCTCACTAAGTTAACTTTTACCCAAATTACATGAAAACTTCCGTACTTCTTCTTCTTCCCTGAAACAGCCTCTACTCATCTAGTTAAGAAGATTAGGGTTGACTTTGTGAAAATTGTTGATGAAGATGCTTAATTTCTTCTAATTGCTCTTCTCAAAAGTCAAAACCCTCTTTATTTGGATTTGGTAGCCATCAGTTTCAACTAGGAAGTTCGTTTTCTTAGAGTTACAACTGCTAAACATTTGTAAGTTTTCTATGAAATATTTGCTTTCCGTTTAATAATTTTTCAATTTTTGCTATCCTTTTAATAACTAGCAACATGCTAGATAATACTTAGAATTCTTGAGGAAGGCCGCTCCTATATCTGATCTAAAGTAGTAAATATAGAGTGGAATTAGGAAGAATGTGATGCTAGTTAGAATATCCAAAAGAACAACGAAAAGTGCAAATTTGGAAATAAATGAACACTTACAAAGTTCATGCAAACATCACATTTTGGGTGATGCTATTCTTTGTAAGCATGATTTGTGGTATGGACGGTTACTGCAAAAAGGAAGAAATCAAATTGGTTTTATATCCAACAAGTCAAGATAATAATTGAAAATAACATGGCATAAAAATTATTGAAGTAAATTTGCTTTTTTGGATTGCTTAAAATTCCATTCATGTTTTATGGGTTCTCTACAATTTCTCTGAAATGCCTATGCTTCTTTAATCGAGAGCTTTACATTTTGCTTAATGGATTGCGGAAAAATCCTTTTATAATCTTATTCTAGGATTAGATGTAAGATTTTTTGTGATGCTAAAAACTCACAGCTTCCGTTTATGAAACTTTCCGTTTTTTTGTTACCCCGCTAGTATTTCCCTAGTTCTATCTCCATTCTAGGATGGATCGAGACCACAAGTTCATCATATATTCATTTCTTGTTGCCACTTTCATTGTTTCTTTTTCGTATAATTTGAAGTTTTAATTTATTTCTTTGTTGACTATTACTTTGATGGGATAATATAACACGTTTTTAGTTCTGCACATTTCGTGAATCTTAAATTGTTGACTAGTGTCCTTTCCCTGTTGCTTCTCGAAGAAATAGTTTTCATTATCTCGAGTACTTATTTGATCTAATATTGGTCTTATGTACTTTTATTAATGATTTGATATCGTTGGAAGAAAAACTTGGTGAGTATGATTAGATTTATTCATTGAATGTTGTTGGATGAGATTCAAATAAATAATATCCCTCACATTTGTCTATAAAGTATGGATATGAAACTTCATTGAATTTTTTTGTTGTTGTCTGTTTCATTTTAGTTATTGGGAAGACAAGTTATTGTATGATTGTAACTCTTGGAAAGATATCTCAGGTATGTCCTTTGCCTATTGTCACGATCCAAACTAGCCTTGTCGTGATGACGCCCATCGTGGAACTAGGCAAGCCGACTCATTTCCAAAACAAACCGATATTTCATTTCAAAGAAAATTTCAAGGCTATTTAACATAAACNGGTGAGAATATTCCCCCGACACTACAATAAATTTGACCTAAGGCCACACCAATTTTAGACAACGCTTGAAAAGTGTTGCTAAAACTATCTGTGGAGATGCTTCATAAGGGGTGGCCTCTGTCAAGAACTTTTGGATACGGATTTTAGGTAACGCTTACAAAGCGTTCCTTTTAAGGGTTAACACTACACTTTTTAAGTGTTGTCAAATAATAAAACAATTGGCTACGCTTACACAAATGTAATACGACGTTTACTGGGCGTGGTAATTTAACTTTGCATAAGCTACCCCATATAAGCGTGTTCTAATAATTCCCTAAAGATTCCCGCTAAGACTTTTCCCCTAGTTCCTTTTCCCCCTTAAATCTTTTCTCCCACAAAAAATAATTATGCCCAAAAATATCTCACTAAGTTAACTTTTACCCAAATTACATGAAAACTTCCGTACTTCTTCTTCTTCCCTGAAACAGCCTCTACTCATCTAGTTAAGAAGATTAGGGTTGACTTTGTGAAAATTGTTGATGAAGATGCTTAATTTCTTCTAATTGCTCTTCTCAAAAGTCAAAACCCTCTTTATTTGGATTTGGTAGCCATCAGTTTCAACTAGGAAGTTCGTTTTCTTAGAGTTACAACTGCTAAACATTTGTAAGTTTTCTATGAAATATTTGCTTTCCGTTTAATAATTTTTCAATTTTTGCTATCCTTTTAATAACTAGCAACATGCTAGATAATACTTAGAATTCTTGAGGAAGGCCGCTCCTATATCTGATCTAAAGTAGTAAATATAGAGTGGAATTAGGAAGAATGTGATGCTAGTTAGAATATCCAAAAGAACAACGAAAAGTGCAAATTTGGAAATAAATGAACACTTACAAAGTTCATGCAAACATCACATTTTGGGTGATGCTATTCTTTGTAAGCATGATTTGTGGTATGGACGGTTACTGCAAAAAGGAAGAAATCAAATTGGTTTTATATCCAACAAGTCAAGATAATAATTGAAAATAACATGGCATAAAAATTATTGAAGTAAATTTGCTTTTTTGGATTGCTTAAAATTCCATTCATGTTTTATGGGTTCTCTACAATTTCTCTGAAATGCCTATGCTTCTTTAATCGAGAGCTTTACATTTTGCTTAATGGATTGCGGAAACATCCTTTTATAATCTTATTCTAGGATTAGATGTAAGATTTTTTGTGATGCTAAAAACTCACAGCTTCCGTTTATGAAACTTTCCGTTTTTTTGTTACCCCGCTAGTATTTCCCTAGTTCTATCTCCATTCTAGGATGGATCGAGACCACAAGTTCATCATATATTCATTTCTTGTTGCCACTTTCATTGTTTCTTTTTCGTATAATTTGAAGTTTTAATTTATTTCTTTGTTGACTATTACTTTGATGGGATAATATAACACGTTTTTAGTTCTGCACATTTCGTGAATCTTAAATTGTTGGCTAGTGTCCTTTCCCTGTTGCTTCTCGAAGAAATAGTTTTCATTATCTCGAGTACTTATTTGATCTAATATTGTTCTTATGTACTTATTAATGATTTGATATCGTTGGAAGAAAAACTTGGTGAGTATGATTAGATTTATTCATTGAATGTTGTTGGATGAGATTCAAATAAATAATATCCCTCACATTTGTCTATAAAGTATGGATATGAAACTTCATTGAATTTTGTTGTTGTTATCATATTCATTTTAGTTATTGGGAAGACAAGTTATTGTATGATTGTAACTCTTGGAAAGATATCTCAGGCATGTCCTTTGCCTATTGTCACGATCCAAACTAGCCTTGTCATGATGACGCCTATCGTGGAACTAGGCAAGCCGACTCATTTCCAAAACAAACCGATATTTCATTTCAAAGAAAATTTCAAGGCTATTTAACATAAACACCTTCGTAAAAGAGTTCAAATCAAAACAAAAGTGCGGAAACGAAAAGCCCGACATCGGGGTGTCACTAGTCATGAGCATCTACTATAATTTGTCGGACAATATCGACACTAACATAGTCCGAAAAATAGCTACATACAACTAAAGGAAGATAAGAGGGAGAAGAGCAGTGCTGCGATCGCCTGGCAACTACCTTGCTATCCCCGAGAAAATCTGCAACCGGAATAGTCAACAACCGCTACCATATCCAGTTACACTTGGATCTGCACACAAGGTACATGGAGTAACGTGAGTATGCCAACTCAGTAAGCAACAATAGTAAATAAAGACTGAGAATTAGTAACGAGCAGTAATGCAAGTAAAGTTCATGTCATAAAAATTCAGTAAAATATAGCATGCTTTTAAAACTAAGGTTTGAATCAAATCAGGTCCTCTAAATCGAGTTCCAGTAAAATCATTTAAAGGCATCTTTCAACAGTTTTTTAAATAAAGGCTCAATGCAAAGGTGAGCAAAAATAATAAAATCATAGTCAGCCCCTCGGGCAACATCACTCATATACAGCCCCTCGGGCAAACCTCACAATCACTCGTAT
>AWOL01S0194661.1:0-10247 GCA_000715115.1 Nicotiana otophora | reverse complement strand
TGATTTGATATGTTTCGGCACAAGTTATAGAATTTGGAAATTTCATAAACTCATAAGTTTGATGCGAGGTACGATTCATAGTTTCGGTATTGTTTGATGTGATTTGAGGCCTCGACTAAGTTTATATCATGTTTTAGGCCTTGTTGGTATATTTGGTTGGGGTTCCGGGGGCCTCGAGTGTGTTTCCGGTGTTATCAGATCATTTTCGGCTACTTTGGATACTGGTTTTCTGATGTATGGTGTTGTCCTTCGCATTCGCGAGGTGCCTCTCATGATCACGAAGAAGGATTTGGCTTCTGGGATTTTGTTCTTAGAGTTCGCAAAGAGACTCTCGCATTCGCGAAGAAGGAATTCATGTTGTCCGTTTTCCGACTTCGGAAGCTTATATCTTGCAATCTAAAAGGAATTTGTAGATGATCCAAAATTCAAGTTGTAATGCTTTGTGTCTAGTTTTTAGAAAATTAAAACGTTTGGTATTTGGAGTTGTGTACAAAAAGTTATGATGGATACACCATAGACTACCTTGGAAGAGTTTGGAAATCCCGAAGAAGAAATTGCTGCTGCACAGGGCTGACTTTGGAAACTTATATCTCGAAATCTACAAGGAATTAGGAGATGAGAAAAATAAAATGAAAGTTGTAGCCCTTGATGTCTAGTTTTCAAAAGATCAAACCATTTGTCATTTGGAGTTTTGTACAAAACGTTATGACCATTATACTAGAGGCTGTCTGAGAAGAGTTTGGAAATGGTTGTTGAAGAATTTGTTCATCGCGAACGCGAGGGGAGGGTCGCGAAAGCGAAGAACAAACCCCTGAGCAGAAGAATAAAGCCAAAAAATGAGACTTCGTCTCATTCTTCCATTTTTGGACGAAGAAAGCTCGGGTGAGGCGATGTTTCGAGAGTTTTTCAAGGAAAACATTGGAATAAGAATTTCTTACTCGAGTTTGGTTAAAATACATGAATCTATTGTTGTTTTTATCATGAAATTAGTGAATTGAGTTGAAAATGGTAGAAATTTTCTATACCTTAAATGGAGAATTTGGAGGTTGATTCGTTATCGGAATTTGATAAAATTGGTATGGTTAAACTCATATCGGAATGAGTGTTCGGATTTCGTAAAAATTTATCGGGTTTCGAGAGGCGGGCCCCGCATTGATATTTTAGAATAAAATTTTAAGTCGATGTTTTATTATCCGGAATTATTTTCGGTGAATTTTAATGAAGTTATACAATTAATTTGGATAGATTTGAGCTGTCCGGAGGTCAATTCAAGCAAGAAGGGTATTTTGAAATTTCGGCCTAACTTCAAAAAGGTAAATATCTTGCCTAACCTTGAGTGGATGAAATTACCCCTTATGCATTGAGTCTTATGTGAAAATTGTCTAATTAAAAACCATGTATGCGCGGTGACGAGTACGTACTTGGTTTATATGTGCAAATTATATCGGTTAAAATTCGTAGGCGCGTTTATGTATTAAACTAGAAATTGTTGGCGCTTATTAAATCCTTTATTTGTCATCCCTCATTCCTCATTTGCCGAGGTTATTTTTATATGATAATTTGGTGTTATTGCCACTTTGATTTTTATGTGAAATACCGTGGTTAGTTGGGTTGACATTTCTTGGAAATGATTTCATTATGGATTCCTTATATGTATATAATTATTAAATAAGTTTAAAATGAGGCACTAATATATATTTATAAAGAATTTAGATTAAAGAAGGTGTTGTGCTATGCTGAGTTACTTTTCCATCTCTGTTATTGTTTTTGAGATTTTATATACGTTGTGTGGAGCCTTGGGCTATTTGCTGTCAAATTAATTGATTTTGTTGTCTCTTTGGAGTTGGTTGTGGCCTGTGGGCAAATTGTGATATGAATTTTTGTATTGTGTTGTAGTTTAAATACTCTCCTTGATGTTATTTATGCTTCCTACCTTGCTTGTTAATAATATACATGTACTTGGTAAGTAAGAGTGTAAAGCACGAAGGGTGATGCCATGCTATTTCATATACATTATCATGGGAGGGAGAGTGTAAAGCACGAAGGGTGATGTCGTGCCATTTAAGTTATATTATCATGTGAGGAAAGGTATAAAGCATGAAGGGTGATGTTGTGCCATTCATATACATTAATATGCACGAAGGATAATGCCGTGCCATTTCATATACATTATTATGTGAGGATGAGAATAAAAGCACGAAGGGTGATGTCGTGCCATTATTTTTATATTGTCACATGTTCATGGCACGAAGGATGTTTCCGTGCAGGCGAGGACAAGAGACATACATTATATTGTGATATATTTGTGTTGTGTATATATTCATGCCTTTATCTTGAGCTGTTATTGTGCACCTATGTTTTCTATGTGACTTGTAGTCATTGTTGCTTCCTGTGTGCCTCCTACTTTATTTCTTTTATTGTTATTATCATTTCTCCCACTTAGTTGGTACTGTTATATGTATGCTCGGTGAGAAAGACATAAATGCACGAAGGGTGTTGTCGTGCCAATTGATTTGATCTACATATATATATATATATATATATATCGGGTGAGAATGAGACAAGTGCATGAAGGTATTATCGTGTCATTCGATGTGATATATTGAATATATTCCTCACACCAGGAAAGTTATGAATTTAATGAGATAAATTCACGAAGGTGTTACCGTGCCATTTGATGTGATATCTTGAATATATTTCTCACACCAGGAAAGTTAAATGAGGTGTCACATAGTGACTTTTACTTGAAAGAATTATATTCGAAAGGTATTTACTTAAAAGAATTATATTCGAAAGATATTTACTTGAAAGAATTGTATTTAAAAGATATTTATTTGAAAGAATTGTATTAGTAAGATATTTATTTGAAGGAAGTATATTCGGGATATATTTAATTGTACGGATTACATTTTAAAGATTTTTATTTGAAAAACTTATAGATAAAAGATGTATATTTTGAAGAACTTGATTAATTGGTTGTACTTATGTTTATTATTTGTTTGAGCAATATTTATGGTGTTCTTGTTGCCTTGCTATTTATGTTACAAGTTGATTATTGTTGCCATCACTGCTATTTATTTTTTATTATTTTTGTATGCTATATTGCACGGGTTATTTGACTAGTGAGTGTCTTGACTGTACCTCATCACTACTCCACCGAGGTTAGTCTTGATACTTACTGAGTACCGACTGTGATGTACTCATACTACACTTCTGCACATTTTTATGCAGAGCCAGGTATTTGAGATATTGGATTCGGACAGAGATTAGAGTGTGATCGCAAGGATTCAAGGTAGGACTGCTTGATTGTCGCAGTCCCTTGGAGTCTTTCCATTATATTGTACTATCATCAACTCCTATTTGAACAGTATTGTATATTTGATCCTTGAGATCATTGCATGTATTCAGTTAGAGTTCGTGACTCTGTATTACCAGTCTTGGGAGGTTGTTATAATTATTTCCGCTATTGGTTTCGACACTTGTATTAAATTATATGTTTAAAAAAATGGCTCGAAATGAAATTGTAACCGGCTTACGTAGTCTTAGAGACTAAGTGCCATCACGACGCCTGTGGTGGGATTTAGGGTCGTGACAGGTTGGTATCAGAGCTCTAGATTCCTAGGTTCTACGAGTCACGAGCGAGTCTAGTACAGTCTTGCGGATAAGTACGGAGATGTACCGACCCGACCGGTCGTTTTGCTTTCTAGAACCCCATTCCCCTAGATAAGACTTCCCATATATGCTTTTAATATTTTATGACTTGCGGGAGTGGTTAGTTCGGGATTTAGAAGGGTTCGGGTTAAATCGGAACACTTGGTTCCTTAAGGTTGGATTAAAACGCCAAGTTTGACGGTTCCAATAGGTTTGTATGATGATTTCGGACTTAGGCGTAAGTTCGGATCGGGTTTTGGATGATCCAGGAGCGTTTCGGTGCCTAATAGTGAAATTTGGTTCTTGAAGGTTTTAAAAGTTCTTTAAATTTTGTTTGGTGTATGTTTTGGTGATATCGAGGTCCAAACAGAATTTCGAGACCAGGAATAGTCCCGTAATGTCATTTAAGAATTGCACGTAAAATTTGGTGTCATTCCGAGTAGTTTAAGTAAGTTTCGGCGCATTGGAAGTAAATTGAAGAACTTGAAGTTCTTAAGTTGGATGCAATTGGTTTAGGGGTGCGATTCTTAGTTTTAATGTTGTTTCGGGCATTCCGAGAGTTCGAGCGAGGCCGTTTTATAATTCCAAACTTGTTGGTAGGTTAGAGCGGGGCCCTGGGGGGCCCGAGTGTCAATCGAACGAGGCTCGGACCAAGATGATAATTTGGAGCAGCAGCTGATGCACCAGGTCTGTCAAGACCACACCTGAGCTTGGTCAGCCGCAGGTGCGGGCCAAGCCTCGCAGAAGCGGCCAAAGGAGGGCAGCTCAGGTTCCGCAGATGCGGCCCATCCTCGGCAGAAGTGGGACCGCAGAAGCGGGTACTCGTCCCCAGAAGCGGTCCAAGCCGGCCTAGTGAATTCTGCAGAAGCGGACCCTTGCCTGCAGAAGTGAGGGCGCAGGTGCGGCCCTATGACTGCAGGTGCGGAAACCGCTGGAGGCAGTGAGCCTCATTTATTATGGGTTAGGACCATTTTTATCACATTTTCTTCCACTCTTGGACGATTTGAGAGCTTCTAAGGAGGGGATTTTGACCTAGCTTTGTGAGGTAAGTAATTTCTTCTAAATATGAGTTTAGTATAGATATTATGGGTAGATTTCCACATGCAAATTGGTAGAAATCATGGGTTGAGATGAAAAAACCCTAGGGTTTAATAAAAATGAGATTTTACCACAAAAATGATTATGAAACTTAGTGAACATCATATATTATGTTCCTAAGGTTATGGGTAACAACTTTCTTCAAATATTTCCGGAATCCGGGCGCGTGGGCCCGGGGGTGAATTTTAGGAATCTTGCAATTTTGGTTGGGTAATCACTTTAATAGTGGAGATATGAACTTTTGAGCAATAGATTGATCGATTTATATAATGTTTGGCTAGTTCCGAGTCGTTTGGCATCAAATTTGGAGGTTTGAGCGCATTCTTGAATTGGGAAGTAAGCTTTGAGATGAGGTAAGTCTCTTTTCTAACCTTGTCAGAGGGAACTTACCCCATAGGTGAACTTAATTAATATGTGTTGTTATTTGTGGGGGCTACGTACGCACGAAGTGACAAGAGTCCATACAAAGCTACTATTCATGTTTATGTCCGGGTAGTTTTAGGTTTACACCATGCTTGTGGAAACCGTTATTTGATTATATTTCTTAGTTGTATCAAATGGAACTGAGTTGAGGATTTTTAATGATTTAAAATCTTCAAGTCGAATTGTCTTTATTTTGAAAATAATCAAGGAAGGGTTATGATTTATTGATAAATTTATATTTGACCGCGTCGCATGTATGATTTGCGAGCGAGGTAATAGATACATCTATGGTTTGCGTCATTCGATGCTCGGTAGTATACAGTTTATCTTTATTTTGGATCTGGCCGAACGTACTCGGTGGTATTCGTGTATGATAATATAACTGGAAGTTCCTTTCATAATTGGTATAAATTCATTGTTTGTGTGATCATATGTTTTAAAGGAAGGAAGTGATTCGGGCTCTTAAATACTTCTGAAGACTTGTTTAGTTATTTCTTGTTCCGAGTCTTATTGTTGTATATCATGCTTAATTAGAATTTCATATTATCATGTTATTGGCCCTAGTAAGTGTCGGAGTCGACCCCTCGTCACTACTTCTTCGAGGTTAGACTAGATATTTACTGGGTATATATTATTTATGTACTCACACTACACTTCTGTACTTAATTATACAGGATCTGAGGTAGGTGCATCTGGTTACCAGTCTGGTGCGCAGATTTGATCCCCATCTCGAGACTTCACGGTGAGCTACCTTGCAAGTCGTTCTGCAGTAGCTGGAGTCTCCCTTATGTTTTATTTGTTTTTCTGTCTATTTCATTTCAGACAGTAGGCTAGTGTCCTTTTGGTATATTCTACTAGATTGCCCACATACTTGTAACACCAGGTCTTGGCACACACACTATTAGACTTATGATTTTGGATTTATTTACATGATTACGATTTGTACTTGTTTGCTTCCGTTTGATTATGTCACATTCGCAAATTTCTAAATCTCTTTAACAAATGAAGAAATATTATCCACTTAGTATTTTTTTTAAAAGGGAATTCATTAGTTTGATCAGTATTGGCTTAACTAACAATGGTGTTGGGCGCTATCACGGCCTAATAAGGAATTGGGTCGTGACAACATGGTATAAGAGCTCTAGGTTCACGTAGGTCTCACAAGTAATAGGCAGACCTAGTGGAGTCTTGCGGAGACGTCCGTACTTATCTTCGAGATGCTATAGGGTATTAGGAAACTACTCTTTATTCATCTCCTATCATGCAGTTGGTGGTATACTAAAACCCTTTCTCTCATTCTCTCACAGATGGTGAGGACGAGTACGACGGACATTCCAGACCCAGGAGGAGCTGCTCCCCCATTGCTAGACCGAGGCAGAGGCCGGGGGAGGGCATCGGCCTGAGGTAGGGGATGAGGGCATCCCAGAGCTGCCCCGGTAGAACCACAAGTGGATCCAGTGGAGGATCCCATCATTGAGGAGCAGGGTGAAGTGCCCGCCACAGAGCAAGCCCCGATAGATTTCATGTCAGCACTCGGTTTTCAAGAAGTCATGGACCGTATGCTACGGTTCATGGACACTATGACACAGTCTGGTTTATTTCCAGCAGACCCAGCCACATCTCAGGCGGGAGGAGGAGAACAGACCCCTACTACCCAGGCTCTGGGGCATGCAGCTGCAGTATATCAGACTCCGGGTACACTGCCCGTGGGCGGAGCCCAACCAGTTACAGCGGTTGCACCTGAGCGTAGATCAACTGCGGACGGCGATCCGCATAAGTTATTGGATAGATGGACTAGGCTACACCCTCCTATCTTTGGGGGTGAGCGACATGAATATCCCCAGGACTATATTGACAGGTACAGGGACATACTGCACAACATGAGGATATTGGAATCCCATTGGGTGGGTTTCACTACTTTTTAGCTGGAGGGCAGGACCCGTAGATGGTGGCAGTCTTTTCTACTTAGCAGACCAGTGAGTTCTCCTCCCATGACTTGGGACCAGTTTACATAGCTTTTCTTGGACAGGTATATTCCACCCTCTCAGAGGGAAGAGTTGTGAGGTCAGTTCGAGCAGCTCAAGCAGGGTCAGATATCAGTGACCGATTATGAGGCGAGATTCTCTGAGTTGTCTCTCCATGCACTTATGATACTTTCTACCGATGCAGAGAGAGTGCGGAGATTTCTTGCGGGATTGCACCCCGGTATTCGGGCTAGTATGGCCTGGGAGGTTGAGATAGGTATTGATTATCAGCTAGTAGTGGAGATTGCTCGGAGGATTGAGGGCTACCGCCAGAGGGGTAGAGATCAGATGCAACGGGACAAGAGGACCCGTTTCTCTAGAGAGTTTAGAGGTGCCCCGGCTAGGGGCAGAGGTCAGTTTGGGAGGGGTCAGCCTAGTAGGCCCACATATCCAGCACGACCACCTCCTCGGGGTGCTCCAGTGCGACCCTATGCCAGAGAGTTCTTATCGCCCACCAGCTCATCAGGGTTCTTCCAGTGCCATGCCGGAGAGTTCATACCACCCACCAGCCATCCAGGGTTCTTCAAATGGGTATTCAGGCCATCAGGGTCAGACTTCGAGGTAGCAGTCTATGGTACCGAGAGGTTGTTACAAGTGTAGGGATCCGGGTCACACGAAGAGAACTTGTCCCAGACTTCGAGGCAAGGCAGTACAGCAGGGTTATCAGCCTGTGATTGCAGCACCAGCCGTCCGATCGCCCAGAGATGGGGGGACAGGCGGGTAGGGGTCGTCCTAGAGGTGGAGGCCAGGCAGGGGAAGGTCAGCCAATTATTTTTCAGCCAGGTGGAGGCCAGCCAGCCGGCGCTCCAGCTAGATTCTATGCTTTTTCGGCCAGACCACATGCAGTAGCCTCAGATGCCGTGATCATAGGTATTATTTCTGTCTGCGGTAGGGATGCCTCGGTATTATTTGATCCAAGGTCTACCTATTCATATGTATCATCTCTATTTGCTCATTTCCTGGATATTCCTCGTGAGTCCTTGGGTACTCCTTTTTATGTGTCCACTCATGTGGGCGATTCTGTGGTTTTGGATCGGATCTAGCGGTCCTGTATGGTCACATTCTGTGATTACGAGACTAGATCAGACTTTTTGTTACTTGATATGACCGACTTTGAGGTCATCCTAGGCATGGACTGTTTATTCCCATATCACGCCATCCTTGATTGCCATGCCAAGGCTGTTACCTTAGCAATGCCAGAGTTGCCTAGATTAGAGTGGAAGGGTTCGTATGTCAGTACATCTAGTCGGGTTATCTCTTTTCTGAAGGCTCAACATATGGTCGAGAAGGGTTTTTTGGCTTATCTAGCCTATGTTCAGGATACCACCGTAGAGTTTTCGACGATTGATTTAGTGCTAGTAGTCCGGGAGTTCGCCGATGTGTTTTCTTCAGACTTTCCAGGCATGCCACTAGATCGTTATATTGATTTCTGTATCGACTTGACTTCAGGCACTCAACCTATATCCATCCCACCATATCGTATGGCTCCAAAACAATTGAAGGAGTTGAAGGAACAGCTTGAGGAGTTGCTAGAGAAGGGGTTTGTCAGGCCGAGTGTATCATCTTGGGGTGTACCAGTATTATTTATGAAGAAGAAGGATGGGACTATGCGGATGTGCATTGATTACTGCCAGTTGATCAAAGTCGCCATTAAGAATAAGTACTCGTAGCCACGTATTAATGATTTTCTTGACCAGTTGCAGGGTGCTAGGGTATTTTCTAAGAGCGCCTTGAGATCGGGATACCATCAGTTAAAGATTCGGGACTCAGATGTTCCGAAGACTGCCTTCCGTACTAGATATGGCCATTATGAGTTTCTAGTGATGTCCTTCGGCCTGACTAATGCCCCAACGACATTTATGGATTTGATGAATAGGGTGTTCAGGCCTTATATCAATTTTTTTGTTATTGTCTTCACTGATGACATCTTTATTTACTCACGTACCATGGAGGAGTATGAGCAGCATTTGAGAGTGGTGCTTTAGACCTTGAGGGAATAGAAGTTATATGCTAAGTTCTCCAAATGTGAGTTTTGGTTAGATTCTGTGGCATTTTTGGGGCATATGGTATCAGGAAAGGGTATTAAGGTGGATCTCAAGAAGATTAAGGCAGTTCAGAGTTGGCCTCGTCTTACTTCGGCGACTAAGATCAGGAGTTTCTTAGGGCTAGCAGGTTATTATCGCCGATTTGTGGAGGACTTCTCATCTATTGCAACACCTTTGACTAGATTGACCCAGAAGGGTGCTCCGTTCCGTTGGACCGATGATTGTGAGGCGGGCTTTCAGAAGCTCAAGACATCTTTGACTACAGCACCAGTTCTAGTGTTTCCCTCTGGTTCGGGGATGTATACTGTGTATTGCGATGCTTCACGCATTGGCTTGGGTTGTGTATTGATGCAGGAGGGACGAGATATTGCATATGCTTCACGTCAGCTGAAGCCCCATGAGAAGAATTATCCTGTGCACGATTTGGAGTTGGCCGCAATTGTTCATGCTCTTAAGATATGGAGGCATCATCTATATGGGGTGCCTTGTGAGGTTTACACTGATTACCACAGTTTGCAACACTTGTTCATGCAAAGGGATCTCAATTTGAGGCAGCGCAGATGGCTTGAGTTACTGAAGGACTATGACATCACTATTCTTTATCATCTGGGTAAGGCAAATGTAGTCGTGGATTCCTTGAGCAGGAAGGTAGAGAGAATGGGTAGCTTGGCATTCATTTCAGCAAAGGAGAGGCCACTAGATTTAGACATTCAGTCCTTGGCCAACAGACTTGTGAGGTTGGATATTTTAGAGCCCAGCCGAGTTCTTTCATGTGTTGTTGCCCAGTCTTCACTATTAGAGCAGATCAAGGCTCGACAGTTTGATGATCCGCACTTGACATTTTTCAGGGAGACGTCACTATAGGGTGTTGCAAAGGAGGTTTCTATTGGTGAGGATGGTGTCCTACGACTCCAGGGTCGTTTATGTGTTCCTAGTGTCAATGTCTTGAGGGAGAGGATCCTAGAGAAGGCACACAGTTCTCGATGTTCCATTCATTCAGGTGCTA
>AWOL01S0194660.1:49494-61081 GCA_000715115.1 Nicotiana otophora | reverse complement strand
CTTCTATGCTATGAGGGATTGCGATTCATGGGTTATATGCACACACGGTGTGGTTCTATTTGGGCTTTATAGCGGAATTTGAGCGAGATGAGTATTTGAGTATTACGTTATTGTTTGCGCATTAGCTATGTTCTTTCCGGATTGTGGTATTGTGTTATTTGCTCTCCGGGGTTACGGTAATGCACTTTGGGTACTTGATGTCGAATTTTGCGTGGTTATTGATTTTGAGCATGGTGGCTGAGGTATTTCATATGGACCAGTGTTTGTATGGGGTCACACATTGCAGCGGAGTTATGTTGAGGTATGATCCCTTGTGTTAGATTCGTGTGTTTTGGTTCTACGGTGTGTGATAGGTTCTTAGCATTGCGTTGTGGTGGTACTTGTTGAGCTTGCGGGACAGTTCTCCCGTCTGAGTCAGTTTTCCATGATTTGAGTATATTTGGAATGTTGCTTATTGGTGCACGGATTGCACGGGTTATGGCTTTAGAATGTATTGATGTGGCATGTCACTAGAGTGGTCGTGTTGGATGATATGAGATCATTGAACCTAGAATGGATACTAACGAAACTGATTACAGCATGTTTGGAAGGATAATATCGAAAGTCGGCTTAAAAATAGCTATAGTTCTTGTCGAATGAGACGGAATTCCATGACTGGTTGATTTGATGAATGGTTATGAGTTCTGCGTGTTTCTTTCATCATCGGCAGTGTACAAAGTTTTTAGAACGAGGTTTTGTTTGACATGAGGTTTATTACCGATATTGGGTGGTTTTGAGAAACTACTGTGATTAGAAATTATTGCTATGAGTATTTGAGTTATGCGGTATATCATATGATTACATCTTGGATTATGGTTACAGCTTGTTCAAACTTATACAATGTGTAGATACGAGATTTTGACCTTATAGAAATTCCGAATATTGGAAATTGGATTCTAAGGCTTATGAGCTAAGGTTGGAGTAATGATCTTCAGTTATGTTGTGTTGTCGGGCCTATATGGAATAGGGTGACATGGGATCACCCCGGGTATGTGCATATAAGGTTACACGAGAGTTGATGGCTTTGAGAACAACTCTGGGCACGTTCGAGGACGAACGTATGTTTAAGTGAGGGAGAATGTAACGACCCATTATGCCGTTTTGAGCATTTGCACTTCTCTCGGTAGTTTATGGGCGTGAGTAGCTCCGTATGAGGTATTTTGACTTGTGTGAATCGTCGGTTTTGGTTTCCAGGTTATTCGAGACCGATTTGGAAGAATGATTCTCAACTAGGGAGCTTTAAATTTGAATGAGTTGACCAAGTTTGACTTTTTAGCATTTGAACTCGGATTGGAATTTTGATGGTTCTGTTAGCTCCGTTGGGTGAGTTTGGACTTAGGAGTGCGTCCGGATTGTGATTTGGAGGCTCGTGGTTGAAGTTGGCTCGAAATGGCGAAAGTTGAAATTTTTAGAAAGTTTGAACGGGAGTGGACTTTTTGATATCGAGATCGGATTCCTATTCCAGAAGTTGGAGCAGGTCCGTAATGTTGAATGTGACTTGTGTGTGAAATTTGAAGTCATTCCGGATTGATATGTTATGTTTCGGCACGAGTTATTGAATTTGAAAGTTCGAAGTTCATAGATTTCTTGTGATTCACCATTTCTATGTTATTATGTGTGTTTTGAGGCCTTAAGTAGGTCTGTATTGCGTTATGGAACTTGTTGGTATATTCAGACGGGGTTCCGAGTGGCTCGAATGAGTTTTGGACGAGGTTCGGATCATTTTCACTTCATGTTGCATTACTGAAGGATGTTGGTTATGGTATGATCGCACTTGCGGTTGATTGCGCAGGTGCGATGGCCGCAGATGCGAGATGAGAGATGTATGAGGAGGTCCGCAGGTGCGTCGAGAGGAAGTGCAGGTGCGATGGCCGCAGATGCGAGATGAGAGATGTATGAGGAGGTCCGCAGGTGCGTCGAGAGGAAGTGCAGGTGCGAGTATCTTCGCATATGTGGAGTTTGATACCACAGGTGCGAGGGTTGCTATGCAAGGACATTTTTCGCAGATGCAATGTATTTCCGCAAAAGCGGTGGTCGCAGATGCGATGAATTGTCCACAAATGTGGAATCGCTGGGCAGAAGCTATATTATCGAGGGTTTTGGTTCTTTCTTCATTTTGGGAGCTATGGAGCTTGGATTGAGGCGATTCTTGAAGAAATTTTCACCATATGAATTGGGATAAGTGTTCTCTACTCGATTTTGGTTATATTTCATTAATCTATCTTCGTTTTTGGTAATTGGATTGTGAATTGTAAAGAAGAAATTGGGGGTTTTGGCCTAAAGTGTCATAATATGAATTGTTGAGTTTTGAACATCGAATTGGAGTCGAATTTGAGTGAAACTAGTATGGTTGGACTTGTAATTGAATGGGTTGTTGGATTTTATAAATTTTGTCGGGTTCCGAGGTGCAGGCTCGGGTTGGGCTTTTGGTCGATTTTGAGCTTTTGATTCAAGATTTGATCTTTTTCAATCGGGATTGGTTCCTTTAGCATTATTTGATGCATTTGAGTTGTTTTTGGATAGTTTCGAGCCGTTCGGAGGTCGGAACGCACATGATGGCATTTTGGAGCATCGCTTGGCTTGCTTGATGTTGGAATTGGATTGTTCGAGGTAAGTAACTCTTCTAAACTTAGTATTGAGGATATGAAACCCCGTAATACGTGTTATGTGATTGGCATTGAGGTGACGCACATGCTAGGTGACGGGCGTGTGGGCATGCACCATGTGAATTGGGACTCCGTTGTTTCCATGACACTGTATAGTGGCCCTATTTTGTTGATATCCGTGTTTTCACCATGTAATAAAGTAATTGAGCTGTCAATCATGCTAGATATCATACTTAGGATTTATGCCGTTACTAATGGGACCCATAGTGGTCTTTTCTTGCTGTCATCTCACTGATTTCATTGATATTTCGTACTCAGTCATATTCATGCATTCATATCATATCTTAGTATCAGTTGTTATTTATTGATACATCATATCATTGTTGTCGGGCTAGTTTCATGACATTGGGAGCCCGTGAGTGAGACTGGAGAGATTGATGACTGAGTGAGGCTGAGAGCCTGATTATGAGTGACAGTTATGGTATCGGGCTGCACGTCGCTGCATGTTATATTGATTTATGCTTGGATCTTGCTTATGATAGCGCTTGGGCTGTAGGAGCCCCTCCAGAGTCTGCACACCCCTAGTGAGCGCGGTTGATTATATTAAGGGATGGATCTTCCTTGGACATGGATCTTGTCTGAAGAACTTTTATACCTGGAGATGGATCTTCTCCATGGGGCCGGATTGGCCTTCATCGGTACTGAGTGACTGATGGTCAGTGATGCATATATTCCGGGATGGATCTTCCCTGGGTCGTATGGGCCATATACAATACCGAGTGGTTGAGCATGATGAGTGGATCATGTGAGACAATGAGATTGCGTACTCTGAGAGTGTGAGTACATGATTAAACTCTGATATACATGGCACTAGCATGCACACATGACATACAGGCAAAGATATGTATTTTTCCTCATGTTGTACGGTATCACGTCATTCATGACCTTTTACACACATTGATATGTGGGCATAGAGAGGTATTTTACACTTGTTATCTGGAAAGAAAATGTAACATCTTATTTATTGTGGAAAGGATATTTGAAAAAATTACAGTTTTTAAACTTACTCGTATTTTTGGCATTTTCGGTAATAGATTTGGGTTTTCACTAAAATACTTGAAAAGCATGACTATTTTTGTGGAATTTTGAACGAGACGAGCATTATACTTCTGAGATACATCTTTTATTACTTGTATTATGCTATTATGAACTGTTGTGGGATATTAGTATTGGACCCGACCTTATGTTAGCTCGTCACTACTTTCAACATAAGGTTAAGTTTATTACTTATTGAGTACATGGGGTCGGTTGTACTCATACTACACTTCTGCACCTTGCGTGCAGATGTTGGTTGCTGATGTTGCTGTGTTCGATGGGAGCTGGATTGAAGTTGTACATGCATCTCGGTTGTAGCTGCCCCTTGTTCATGGTAGTTTTAGATCTATAAAACTCTGTTTATGTACTTTTCAAACAGACGATGTATTTATATCATTTCAGCTTTGTAAATTCTATTCTTAGAAGTTCATGATTTGTACTACCAGTTGTTGGGGAAATGTATTAGTTTCATATAAATTCTTTTGAATAATTGTCTTATTAATATTATTGGAATTGGATAGATGTTAATTGGCTTACCTAGCGGGTTGGGTTAGGTGCCATCACGACTAGTTGGATTTTGGGTCGTGATAACACACTACCCTCCCCAGACCCCACGCATGGGATTATACTGGGTTATTGTTGATGTTGTTGTAAATAATTAATTAAATAAATTTTAAAAGATGCATTAATATATTTATCTAAATTTGGATTAAACAAGGCGTTGTCCTATGCTGAGTTATTTTTCCATCCTTGTTGTTTTTTGAGATTTTATATATATTGTGTTGAGTCGTGGGCTATCTGTTGTGAAATTAATTGATTTCGTTATACCTTTTGAAAGGTTGTGACATATGGGAAATTTGTAAATACGAGTTGATTATGTTGTATTGTTGTGATAATATGATGTTTCAATTGTTGTGTGATTTGGGTTACTGTTATGCGGTGTATAAGGATGGCATTACACTGTTGATATTATGCGGGCATAAGGGTGGAATTTCACTATGTTATATGTGTTGGAATATTGTCTGGGCGGAGTGATAAGCGATGCTATTAAACAGAGCGATTAGGGAGGCTTCTATAGGAGTGATAAGGGTAGATATAGGAACGGTAAGAATAACTTTCATGTGATGTTGTGATTTTCCTTGTGTTTATTTTTATATCTTGTGTAACGTTTCTTGTTGTTTTTGTAAACTTGATAATAGTCTTATCTATGTTGAATTTGTGAGCCTGTGGCTATTGCCGGGCAGATTATGTTATTGGCACGTGAACTGTCCGTACAGATGTGATATGAAATGGGGGCACAAGGTGCCAGAAAAATATAATGATTATGTTATTGGCACTTGAACTGCCTGTGCAGATATGATATGAAATGTGGGCACGAGGAACCCGAAAAATATAATGATTTTTATTATTGGCACGTGAGTTGTCCGTGCGGTTATGATAGAAATATGGGCATGAGGTGCCGTGGAAATATGAAAGTGGGCTAAGACCCGTGTTACGAAAATATGAAAGTGAGCTGAGACCCGTGTTTTATGATTATGAAATAAGGTGTCAGAGAGTGACTTTTATTTGAAAGATATTTATTTGAAAGAATTATATTCGAAAGATATTTATTTGAAAGAATTATATTTGAAAGAATTATATTCGAAAGATATTTATTGGAAAGAAGTGTATTCTAAAGATATTTATTTGAAAGAATTATATGTGAAAGATTTATATTTGAAGGACTTGATTAATTGGTTGTACTTGTGTTCCTTATTCGTTTGAGCAATAATTATGGTTCTTTTGTTGCATGGCTATTTATATCATTGGTTGATTTTTGTTGTTATCATTGCTAGTGGTTTTTCAGTACTATTGTATACTGCTATATTGTACAGGTTATTTGACTAGTGAGTGTCTTGACTGTACCTCGTACTACTCCACCGATGTTAGTCTTGTTACTTACTGGGTACCGACTGTGGTGTACTCATACTATAATTTTGCATATTTTTGTACAGAGCCAGATATTGGAGATACCGGATTCGGACAGCGATTAGAGTGTGATCGCAAGGATTCAAGGTAGGGCTGCTTGGTTGTCACAGTCCCTTGGAGTCTTTCCGTTTTATTGTACTGTCAACTCTTATTCGAACAATATTGTATATTCGATCCTTGAGATCATTGCATATATTCAGTTAGAGTTCGTGATTCAGTATTACCAGTCTTAGGAGGTGGTTATATTTGTTTTTCCGCCTTTGGTTTCAACACTTATATTAATTTATATGTTTACAAAACATGGCACGAAATGTAATTGTAATCGGCTTACATAGTCTTAGAGACTAAGTTCCATCACGACCCCTGTGGTGGGATTTCGGGTCGTGACAGCTCTGGCCCAAATGTTAATGGGTCGTCCATCATTGCAACAAACCCCGAAAAGTTGGGGATTTTGCAGTTGTATTGGACTGGGCTATTTGAACCGCAGTTGGATTCATACCTCTGAGTATGTTGTGGAAATAAAAATGAAATTTGGTTACCTTTTGATTTGCATGGGTTAGTTTTTCGAACCGTTTATCAACAACCTTGGGCCTAAATCAACTCCTTGAACCATTGGCATGACATAACAATGAAGCAAAGCAATAGAACTAGGCTCCTTTTCTCCATCTTTTCTTTCTCTTCGTCTCTCCCACTTAGTTAATTAAGATGGAATAATGTATTGCAGATACAATATATTATGAGTATTGTAATATACGTGGCCTACTTTTGGCCATAGAGTAAGTTCCTTGTTGGCTTTTATGTCGTCTTTTATTGGTCACTTTGTTGGACATTTTATGTTCATTCATTAAAGGCCTTGCTGGATAATCATATTCCATACATGACCTTCTCATATTCTTTTAAATAGGCTGGCAAATTTCCATATCAAATACACGAAAGTTTGAGACAAACGTCTCTTGTCTTTGCTTCCTTTCATTATAGAGTATTTTGTAAGCGATTGAGTTTTGGGAAACACTTGTGTAAATCCTTTCTTTGGAGTGATCTTGTAAGGTTATTCTCTTGGGGTATTTGGGGCTAATTAGAGTATTTACTCTAATTTTGTAATCTCTTTTGTACTCTTATTGATAAAGTAAAATTGCTCCTCTTCGCGTGTGGATGTAGGTCATATTGACCGAACCATGTTAAATTGGGTCAAGCCGACACAGTTCAACCAAAAGGCCTCACACAGTTGTGTGAATATGATCTTTCCTACATATATTTTTTTGTGTAATTAAGATAACTTGATAATTATTTCTAAACGATATATCCATTTAGATGATAATTATTCAAACATTCATATTAGATGAGTAGTTAGCAACATAACTACAACATGATCTTATTTGATATATATACACAATGAAAAAATGTATTGTATAATTGCTATCACAGACTTCTTAATATCATCTAGTTAGTTGCCCGCATGGTTTTTATAATATGCTGGCTTACACTTTCAGATAGTTATGACTTTTTATTTTCATTACATCTATCAGTACATAGTCAAAATATATTTTTCATTTTTAATTAATTGTGTATATCTCAGTTTGTTGAATATATATGTTTAGATTATTTAGTACCTTAAACATATCCAATAGAACAAGAAAATCACAAATTTTCGATTATTAAAATTGCCGAAAAGTAGTCGCAGTGTGTAATTTTTCGACTTCATTCTGACCGTATTGGTATAGTCGAAAAATGATATGTCGGAGAAAGATTTCAGACTGCTGTACTCAGAAATTTCTAGCTTTTATTTTTACTTCGTGTCCGACCATAGTAGTCAAAAATATTAATTTGCGGAAATTTCTGCCAAATTTTATGACAACTATAGTCGAGTCGAAAATGTAGTGGGTAATATTTATAAAAATTACTAAAATATTAGTTATTATTTTACGACTACTGTAATCGAAAATTTGCTGGAACTGTTTTGTAGCCGGAATTTGTAGTTGGAGAAGAGCAATTTTCTAGCAGTGTAAGAAATTAAGAAGCTATTTGTACAATTCAAAACATCTTAAACGTCTTATTACATTGATCAACAATACACATCCTTAGTTGTATGACAAAATAGAGAAACTATAGAACTATTGAGTGAAATAGAAAATTACAAATGAAAATCAACATGTAAAACTTTAAATTACTGTGAGTAATGTAAGCCTAGATGTGAGTAATGTAAGACTATAACATTATTGTCACGACCCAAATTTTCCTCCATAGGATGTTGTGACGGCACATAGACTCTAAGACTAGGTAAGCCTAACACTTACTGAATTAAAGATAGAATTTAACCAGAACAACTACGAAGCATGAAACTGAAATTTCTATAGTAAAACCAATGATCCTAAGTGCAATACAATACCCCAAAACCGGTAGTACAAGTCATAAGCTCTACTGAGTTTTCTAGAAAATTCCTAAATATAACTGTTGGGAATAGAATTAAACAATACAAATACATTATCAGAAGGTAACTCTGAGCCCTACGAACGCGACTACAGGTTTACCTTGAGTCTCCACAGTAATGCTCGACCAGCAAGCTACTAATCAACAATATCCTAGGCTCCTGGATCTGCACAAAAATACGCATAAGCGTAGTATGAGTATACCATAGTGGTACCCAGTAAGTATCAAGACTAACATTGGTAGAGTAGTGACGAGGAATAGTCAAGATATCCACTGAACTAAACAACCTGAACAAGTATAAATGTAGAACTAACAGGGAACAATATCAATATAAAGCCGGGCATGATGACAATAATAATACAATGTTTGTAATATGGACTAAAAGCAACAGTTAGCAACGAGAAACAACAGGTAATAACATTGTAGAGTAAGCTGAACACAGTTCAATCCGGTGAAACCAAATAAAGGAAAACAAGTGACAACTCAGTAGGAACAACCACTTTCACACTAGGTTTATCAAAGAATTTCCACGAGGTACCAAACCTCGAAATGACAAATCGCGGGGTCCCAATTCGTGAACCCTAAACACTTGGCTTCTTGTGCCCACATTACAACTGATAACTCCACGAACATCGCACATGCCAAGGGGGTGACAATATCTAATATCCGAACGGACCACTCACGTTCCAACAATAAGAATGACTCATGACTACACGGACAACCCATGTGCCAATAGGATAACTCTCACACATAAGGCAAGTACACAGGAGTACATGTAAATGGTCAAAACATTAGGATTCATCTTCTTAGGCCGATATGGGTCATTTATTTATGTGTATACTTGTGCAAATGCTCTACCACAATTCAAGTCAACAAGTAAGAGTGGAGACAATGAATGAAACATAAGAAACGATCACCACAAAATGTACAGTGTAATAAAGACAACTATGAAATTGAAAAAATGCATAATACAACAAGATTAGCTACACAGAACTAAGCAAATAGTGTAACATGAAGAAAGACAATTAATAGTATGCTAAGGAAACAACAATCAAAGGCAGGTACAAAAGAATGGGGAAATGTCAACAAGAGTCACTACCGAGGTACCGCCTCGTAGTCTCAAATCACAAAATGAATCACAATCTTTCCTTATATCACCGTGGAAGCCTTTATATTTAGTTTTAAAAATCATTTTTTCTGAAATAGCATTTCGCGTTTTAGCCCACCTTATCACATTGCATGGCTTCTAGTAGTTCCCTTACTAGCCACGCGTATCAAGCCCACCTTATCTCACCGCATGCATTTCAACACCTAGACCTTATACCACTACATGCGTATCAATTGTAACAACAACATGACAGAAACCTCGTGCATACACCTGAACAGTCCTCCCAACAATAACATGTATGCCAAAACATAACAACTCAATAAAATGACTTTCACAATATATTCCCATATGCCACAAAATTTCCTCAAACAGTTTCAATATCACAACCACGCATAGCCATCGGTCAACAACACTGAATACAAAAGCAACAACAACAATAACACGAGAATACAACAAGTAAATCAACTTAGGAAATTCAGAACACAAAGAAACAATAAAACGAGCTCACAAAGAAAGACACAACAGATAATAATGGTCTTAACCAGAATAGCTCAACAAAGAAGAGATAATGTTTAGCAATGATTCCACAAAAGTACAATTCAACGATAAGAGAGATAACTTGAATCAATGATTCACGTACATGGCCTTCACATGACACAATTAGCACAAATGACTCAAATCCTAAGGGGTAGTTCTCCCACACAAAGATAGACAAGATACTTACCTCAAAGAAGCTAGACCGTTACTCTAAAATGACCTTCTCAAGTGAATCAACCTCCGGACGGCTCAAACCTAGCCAAAATAACTTCAAATAATAAATAAAACTCATAGGAAACAATTTCGGATAATAAAGCTTCAATATTTAACAAAAACTAAAAAGTCAACCCTCGGGCCCGCAACTCGGAACCCGATAAAATTCAGAAAACCAGTACACCCATTCCGATACGAGTCTAACCATACAAAAATTATCAAATTTCGATATCGAATCGACCTTCAAATCCTCATTTTGTATTTTGAAAGATTTTTACAAAATTTCCCCCAAATTTCCAACTTAATTCACTAATAAAATGATGAAGATAAAATTGGATTCATGAAATATAATAAGATTCGGGTAAAGAACACTTAACCCAATGAATTTCTTGAAAAAAACACAAACATCTACCAAGGCCGAGGTCTACAACTCCATAAATGAATAAATCCTCAAAACCCTCGACAATATAGAGTCTGCCCAGGCCTGATCACACCTGCGACATAATTAGCCCCTTTTGCGATAAAAGAACCGTGCCAGTAAAGCCCACTAGCAGCTTCCCTCTAGCACCTGTGAACATTCTTCCGCTTTTGCGCAACCAAAGGTGTGCATGCCCAAATCGCTTTTGCGCTCCAGCTCGCTTCTGCGTCCAATATTTCGCTTCTGCGGAGCCGCAAATGCATACCCCTTTCCATATCTGCGAAGACTGCCAGGCCCAACCTTTTCTCTCTTTTTCACCTTCATCTTCGCACCTGCGACCATCGCACTTGCGCCTAGTGGTCCGCAAGTGCGACCACACCAGAACTAAGCCCAAACCAGCCTCACCCAAAAATGCTCCAATTGATCAGAAGCTCGCCCGAAAGTCACCCGAGCCTCTTGTGACCCCATCCGAATATACCAACAAGTCCTATAACATAACACGGACCTACTCGAGGCTTCAAATCACATCAAACAATGCCAAAACTACGAATCGAACCACGAATCAAACTTATGAATTTCCATATCTTCCAACTTCCAAAACTCGTGCTGAAACATATCACATTAACCCGAAATGACGTTAAATTTTGCATCCAACTCCCAAATGACATAACAAAGCTAATACAACTCTCGAAATCGCAATCCAAACCCAACATTGTCAAAGTCAACTCCCGGTCAAACCTCTCAACATTCAAAAACTTCAACTTTCCAACTTTCATCGAAATGCTCCTAATTACTTACGGACCTCCAAATCCAAATACGGACGCACGCCTAAGTCCAAAATAACCATAAGAAGCTATTGGCATCATCAAAACGCCATTTCGGGGTCGTCTACACAAAAGTCAAAACTCTGGTCAATTCTTACCGCGTAAGCTTCTAAAACAGGAATTCTTTTTACAAATTGATCCTGAATCATCCGAAAACTAAACTTGACCACACACGCAAGTCATGACATATAATACGAAGCTGCTCTAGACCTTAAGCTACCGAACTGGACACAAATTCTCAAAAATGACCGGCCGAGTTGTTACATCCCCTTTTAAACAAATATTCATCCTCGGACGTATCAAGAACCATTCCTAAGTCATCAAATCACTGAGTGAACTATCATACATACAC
>AWOL01S0194660.1:35029-46384 GCA_000715115.1 Nicotiana otophora | reverse complement strand
AGGTTGTGTCGGCATGACACTTGGAACCTGACCAACGTGGACTCGCTGCTCCGGAGTATGGGCGGCGTGAGTCTAAGCTCCTCCCCTGATCCGTGAAGTAGCCGGTGCAACCGAAATCAACCCCGCCTGAGCCAATGTACCAAACATGCTTAGGAACTATGCTAAAGTCTCCTGAAAAGTCCCATGGTAGGAACAGGCACCTCCGGTACCTGTCTCCCAACCAGAGCTACTGGTGTCCCCTCAACTGCTGCCCTGATAGATGCTCTAGTTGTGGCATGTGCTCCTCCTAGGCCTATGTCTCTACCCCTGCCCCGGACCCTAGCAACACCGGCTCTGGGGGCAGTGTCGTCAGTGACTGCCGCTCATGTTCTCACAATCTGTGAGAGAATAGAATGACAAAGGCTCAACTCCTAGATCAATAAACTCGCACAATAGGAATGAAAGAAGTGAAATTATCCTAAAAGTTATGTAGCCTCTCGAAGATAAGTACAGACGTCTCTGTAACGATCCGCAAGACTCTACTAAAAATGCTTATGACTCGTAGCACCTACGAACCTAGAACTCTGATACTAACTTGTCACTACCAAAATTTTCCTCCGTAGGATGTCGTGACGACACCTATACTCTAAGACTAGGTAAGCCTAACACTTACTGAATTAAAGACAGAATTTGACCAGAACAACTATGAAGCATGGAACTAAAATTTCCATAGTTAAACCAATGATCCTAAGTGCAATACAATACCCCAAAACTAGTAGTACAAGTCATAAGCTCTACCGAGTTTGCTAGAAAATCCCTAAATACAACTGTTCGGAATAAATTAAATAGTACAAGTACATTATCAGAAGGTAACTCTAAGGCCTGGGAACGCAGTGGCAGGTTTACCTTGAGTCTCCACAGCAATGCTCGACCAACTAGCTAATAATCAACAATATCCTAGACACCTGGATCTGCACAAAAATACGCAGAAGCGTAGTATGAGTATACCACAACGGTACCCAGTAAGTATCAATACTAACCTCGGTAGAGTAGTAGCGAGGAACTGTAAAGACACCCACTGGACTAAACAACCTGAACAAGTATAAATGTATATCTAACAGGGAACAATATCAATATAAAGTAGGGCATGATGACAATAATAATACAATGTTTGTTTAATAGGGACTAAAAGCAACAGTTAGCAACGAGACAGAACGAGTAATAACATTGTAGAGTAAGCTGAACACAGTTCAATCCGGTGAAACCAAATAAAGAAAAACAAGTGACAACTCAGTAGGAACAACCACTTTCACACCAGTTTTATCCAAGAATTTCCACGAGGTACCAAACCTCGAAATGACAAATCATGGGTCCCAGTTTGTGAACCCTAATCACTTGGCATCTTGTGCCCACATTACAACTAATAACTCCACGTATGACTCATGTGCCAAGGGGTGACAATATCTAATATCCACACGGATCACTCACGTTCCAACAATATTAATGAATCATGACTGCACGAACAACTCATGTGCCAACATGATAGCTCTCACACATAAGGCAAGTACACGAGAGTACAAGTAAATGGTCTAAACATCAGGATTCATCTTCTTAGACTAATATGAGTGATTTATTTACGTGTATACTTGTGCAAGTGTTCTACCACATTTTAAGTCAACAAGTAAGAGTGGAGACAATGAATGGCACATAAAGAACGATCACCACAAAATGTACAATGTAACAAAGATAGCTATGAAATTGAAACAACGAATAGTACAACAAGATTAGCTACACAGAACTAAGCAAATAGTGTAACACGAAGAAAGACAATTAATAGTATGCTAAGGAAACAACAATCAAAGGCATGTACAAAAGAATGGAGAAATGTCAACAAACGCCACTACCGAGGTACCGCCTCGTAGTCTCAAATCACAAAATGAATCACAATCCTTTCTTATATCACCGCAGGAACCTTTACATTTAGTTTTGAAAATTAGTTTCCCGAAATAGCATCCTACGTTTTAGCCCACCTTATCACACCGAATGGATTCTAGTAGTTTCCCTACTAGCCACGCGTATCAATCCCTCCCTATCTCACCGCATGCGTTTCAACACCCAGACCTTATACCACCGCATGCGTATCAATAGTAACAACAACATAACAAAAACCTCGTGCAAACACCCGAACAATCCTCCCAACAATAACACGTGTGCCAAAACATAATAACTCAATAAAATGACTTTCACAATATGTGCCCATATGCTACAAAAGTTCCTCAAACAGTTTCAATATCACAACCATGCATAGCCCTTGACTCAACAACACTGAATACAACAGTGACGACAATAACAATAACAATAACACGAGAATACGGAAAGTAAATCAACTCAGGAACTTCAGAACACAAAGAAATGGTAGAACAAGCTCATAAAGAAAGACACGATAGGGAATAATGGTCTCAACAATATTAGCTCAACAAGTAAGAGATAATGTGTAGCAATGATTCTACAAAAGTACAATTCAACGACAAGAGAGATAACATTAATCAATAATTCCACATAAGGATAAGTCAACAATGAAAAGGGATACACAACTTTGTTTAAGGTTGAGCAATTACGGAAGAGATACAACAAATTCAATTAAGGGTAAGCAATTATGGAAAAGATAATAATAATTTAAATTAAGGGTAGACAATTACGGAAAAGATAATAATAACTTCAATTAAGGATAAGCAATTACGGAAAGGATAGCACGGCAATAACAGAGGAAACAACTTTAGTCAAATAAGAGTTTAATCGGCAATAAGGGTAGAACATGAAGCAATTAATTCCAAATAAGACACGTAAGGGTGAATTTAGTAAATGGAGGATTTAACATGACAAAAAAACTTCATATCTAATGAACATAAGGACCTAAGAGTCGTAAATGGTCAAATTTCCACAAATAAGCCCGAGCACGTACTCGTCACCTCGCGTACACGGCCTTCACATGACAGGATTAGCACAAATGACTCAAATCCTAAGGGGTAGTTCCCCCATACAAAGTTAGGCAAGATACTTACCTCAAAGAAGTTACACCGTTACTCCAAAATGACCTTCTCGAGTTAAACAATTATCCCCGTACGGCTCGAATCTAGCCAGAATAACTTCAAATCATAAATAAAACTCATAGGAAATAATTCTGGATAATAAAGCTTTAATCTTTAACAAAAAATAAAAAGTCAACCCTCGGTCCTACACCTCGGAACTCGATAAAACTCACAAAACCCGAACACACATTCCGATACGAGTCCAACCATACCAAAATTATCAAATTCCGATATTGAATCGCCTTTCAAATCCTCATTTTACATTTTGAAAGATGTTTACAAATTTCCCCCCAAATTTCCAACTTAATTCACTAATAAAATGATGAAGATAACAAATGGATTCATGAAATATAATAAGATTCGGTTAAAGAATATTTACCCCAATGAATTGCTTAAAAAACCCACGAAACATCTCCCAAGGCCGAGCTCTACAACTCCAAAAATGAATAAAGCCTCAAAAACCCTCGACAATATAGAGTCTACCTAGGCCTGATCACACATGCGACATGGCGTTGCTTTTGCGACAAATGAACCGCTCCTGCGAAGCCCACTGACCAGCTTCCCTCTCGCACCTGTGGACATTCTTCTGCTTTTGCGCAACCGCTAGTATGCATGCCCAAATCGCTTATGCGCTCCAGCTCGCCTCTATGTCCAATATTTTGCTTCTGCAGAGCCGCAAATTTCCGAATCTGCGAAGACTGCCAAGCCCAGCCTTTTCTCGCTTCTGCGCCTTCATTTTCGCAACTGCACCCAGTGGTCCGTAGGTGCGACCACACCAGAACTCAGCCCAAACCAGCCTCACCCAAAAATGCTCCAATTTATCTAAAGCTCGTCTGAAACTCACCCGAGCCCCTCGACACCCCGTCCGAATATACCAACAAGTCCTATTAGATAACACGGACCTACTCAAGGCCTCAAATCACATCAAATAACATCAAAACTACGAATCGCACCACGAAACAAACTTATGAATTTCCAAATCTTACACCTTCCAAAACTCGTGCCAAAACATATCAAATCAACCAGAAATGAGGTCAAATTTTACATGAAAGTCCCAAATGACATAATGAAGCTAATCCAGCTCTCAAAATCGCAATCTGAACCCCATATCACCAAAGTCAACTCCCGATCATACCTCTCAACATTCCAAAACTTTAACTTTTTAATTTTCGCCGAAATGCTTCTAACTCCCCTACGGACCTCCAAATCCAAATGTGGACGCACGCCTAAGTCCAAAATCACCATATGAAGCTATTAGAATCATCAAAATACCATTTCAGAGTCGTCTACACAAAAGTCAAAACAACCGTCAATTCTTACCGCTTAAGCTTCTAAAATAGGAATCCTTCTTCCAAATTGATCCTGAATCATCCGAAAATCGAACTTGACCGCAAACGCAAGTCATAACACATAATACAAAGCTGCTCTAGAACCTTAAGCCATCAAACATGACGCAAATTTTTAAAACGACCGGCCGGATCGTTACATTTATACTCAATAATAGCATCCTCATTGTTTATGTTGAACCAAACGGTCTTTGTAGTTGCAATTCTCTGAGCCAACTGAAAAACTCCAGAACCGCAGACAATCAGCATTTCATGGTACTGATTAAACACAGGATTTCGGCCAAGTACACTCAATGTGCTACCATTGAACTTACCACTAGTGAACACAAAGTTGAGGTTCATGAGAAGGGCACCTTCTGTTTGATCAGCTGAACCATATATTCCTTAGGCTCAACCCACTATTATTGAATTGGGATCTGGCCTTACTGTTAATGGGTCATCCATCATTACAACAAACCCAAACAAATTTGGAAATTTAGTAGTTGTATTGGGCTGGGCTATTTGAAATGCAGTTGGTTTCTTACCTCTGAGTATGTCGTAGAAATAAAAATGAATTTTGGTTACCTTTTGCTTTGCATGGGGAAGTGTTTTGAACTATTTTTCAATAGCCTGGGGTCCTAAGTCAACGCCTTAAACCATTAGCATGTCCATAACAATGAAGCAAAGCAATAGAACAAGGCTTCTTTTCTCCATCTCTTCTTTCTCTTCGTCTCTCCCACTTAGTTAATTGACAAGGAATAATGCATTGCAGATACAAATATATTATAAGTATTGTAATATACGTTGCCTACTTTTGGGACATACCAAATACACCAAAGTTTGAGACAAACGTCTCTTGTCTTTCCTTTCTTTCATTATAAAGTATTTGGTAAGAGAATGAGTGTTGGAAAATACTTGTGTAAATCTTTTTTTTGAAGTGATCTTGTAAGGTTATTCTCTTGGGGTATTTGGGACTAATTAAAATATTTACTCTAATTTTGTAATCTCTTTTGTACTCTTTTTGATATAGTGAAATTTCTCCTCTTTGCGTGTGGATGTAGGTCACATTGACCGAACCACGTTAAATTGGGTCAAGCCCGTACGGTTTCACCAAAAGGCCTTACACAGCTATGTGACTATGATCTTTCCTACATATATTTTTTTATGCAATTAAGGTAACTTGATAATTATTTCTAAACTATATATCTATTTAGATGATAATTATTCAAACTTTTATATTGGATTAGTAGTTAGGAACATAACTACCGCATGATCTTATTTGATATCTATACATAATGGAAAAATATATTGTATAATTGCTATCATAGACTGCTTCATATCATCCAGTTAGTTGCCCGTATAATTTTTATAATATGCCAGTGATAAGTTGGTATTTCACCAACTTATCTCTTCTTGATACTTAGGCTTTTGGATGATTTTATTGAGAAACTAAGGCATTTATTGAGGTTTATTGGCATATTTCAGGTATCAAGTGATTTAGAAGAGATATGGAAGAAACCAAGTCAAAATGTACTAAATTGAGGAAAACTAACTGCTGCCAGATAATGCTCTTGGCGATCGTGAACATTGACATGCGATCGCAGAAGGCTAGGAAATAATATATCGCGAACGCAGGGCAAAATCTGTGAACGCGAAGAAGAGGCTGGTCAACTGCTCCTGAGTGCTCTACGCGAACGCGTGATCTTGTCTGCGATCGCACTGCTTTACAGCATAACTCTTCGCGATCGCAGGCCTCTTTTCGCGATTGCGATTGACAAAGTCTAAAATCACTCAGAAGCCTATTCAAAAGTCACACAAGTCCAGAAACATCATACGAACTCGCTAGCGTGATCAAAACACCAAAATAACAACTAGAACTACGAATCGGATACCAAAACGAATGAAATTTTCAATAAAACTTAAAAACTTTCATTTTTACAACTGGACGTCTGAATCACGTCAAATCAACTGTGTTTTACACCAAATTTTGCAGACAAGTCATAATTACAGTAATGAACCTATACCAAGCTCTGAAATCAAAATCCGAACCCGATAGCAATAAAGTCAAATTACGGTCAAATTTATAAATTTTGTAAATATTTAAAATTCAAATTTTTAACAAATTGCGATAACACGAGCTAGGGACCTCCTAATTCGATATCGGGCATACTTCCAAGTCTCAAATCACGATACGGACCTATCGGGACCGTCAAAATACAGATCCGAGTTTGTTTTCTCAAAATGTTGACCGAAGTCAACTCAAATGAATTTTTAAGGCACGAATTCATATTTTAATCAATATTTTCACATAAAAGCCTTTCGGAAAAAGACATGAACTGCGCATGCAAATCAAGGAAGGATAAAAGGAACAATTTGAGGTTTCGAAACACAGAATTAAGGGTTAAAACTCTAGATGACCTTCGAAAACTTTATATATAATTGGCTATATCTAAGAGTCTGAAGTATAATCTGAAGATGCTGCTCGTGCTTCTCTCGACTGCGAGAGTAGATCAAGATGTCATCACTGAATACAATCACAAAAGAATCCAAATAGGGTTTGAACACCCGGTTCACCAAATCCATAAATGCAGCTAGGGCATTTGTCAACCCAAATGACATCACTAGAAATTCATAATGCTCGTACAGAGTCTGAAAAGTCGTCTTAGGGACGTCGGATGCCCTGATTCTCAACTGATGGTAGCCAGGCCTCAAATCAATCTTCGAAAACACTTTGGCACCCTGAAGCTGATCAAATAAGTCATCAATCCTCGGCAACGGATACTTATTCTTAATAGTGACAATAATGACTCGACCGGTCATTTTAAGCCCTAGCATGTCGTTTGGTAGTTTGAGGCCATGAGTAGCTTCACTTAAAGTATTATGACTTGTACGTGTGGTCGAAATTGAATTTAGGAAAGTCCGGAGTTGATTTAGAAAGAAAATTCTCATTTCGGAAGTTTTAAGTTAGAAGAATTTACTAAGGTATGATTTAGAGTAAACGAACTCGGAATCGAGATTTGAAGGTTCCAACAGGTTCGTATGATGATTTTAGAATTGGGCATATGTCTGGATCGTGTTTTACATGAACCGAGAGTGTTTCAGCGCCTATTGTGGAAAGTTGGCATTTTAGAAGGATTTCATAAATTTGGGTTGAAGTGCATTTAAATGTTACCGATGTCCATTTGGGATTATGAGCCTAGTAATAGCTCTGTATGGTGATTCTGGACCTAGGGGCGCATCCGGCAGTGGATTTGGAGGTCCGTAGGTCATTTCGGGGACATTTGGCGAAAAATGAAAATTTGAAGTTTTGGGAAAGTTTGACCGATGGTGGACTTTTTCATATCGGTTTCGGATTTCGATTCCGGAAGTTGGAGTAGGTCCATAATATGATTTAATATTTGCATGAAAAATTTGGTGTGATTCCGAGTTGATTTGATAGGAATCGGACGCGCGAGAGTATTTTTAGAAGTTTTTGAGTTCATGAGTTAATCCATGCGTTTTGGCATCTGATTCGTGGGTTTTAATGTTATTTCAGTGTTTTGATCGCTCGAGCGAGTTTGTATGATGTTGTTAGACTTTTGTGGGTATTTGNCTATAATATCATTTAACACTTGCACGTAGAATTTGGCATCATTCCGAGTTAATTTGATAGGAATCGGACCCGCGAGAGTATTTTTAGAAGTTTTTGAGTTCATGAGTTAATCCATGCGTTTTGGCATCTGATTCGTGGGTTTTAATGTTATTTCAGTGTTTTGATCGCTCGAGCGAGTTTGTATGATGTTGTTAGACTTTTGTGGGTATTTGGTGTAGATCCCCGAGGGCTTAGGTGAGTTTCAGACGTTCGGGAGAACGAGAAAAACTTCAATTGTTCTGGTGTTTCGTGGCAGCTGTTGCAGGTCTCGCAAATGCGAGAATTTGTTCGCATTTGCGAGGAAGGCTTCATAATTTCGAAGAAGCCTAATTTAGGCATAGCTCGCATTTGCGAGTCCTTGGTCGCATTTGCGACCTTGGCAGTGGGAGCCCAATTCGCATTTGCGATGTTTTTGTCGCATTTGCAACCTTCGCATTTGCGAACCAGATGTCGCAAATGCGATATCTAAGACCTGTGCACAACTTTATTTAATGCGGAACTTAGGCCATTTAGCTTATTTTCCTTCATCTCTTGGGCGATTTTGGAGCTCTTGGAATGGGGGTTTTCACCTAGCACGTTGAGGTAAGTAATTTCTACACAATATGAGTTAAATAAATAGATTATGGGTAGATTAACATGTAAAATTTTGGTAAAATCAATGGTTTAGATGAAAACCTAGGTTTTGGATAAACATGGGATTTGACCATGAAATTGGTTATGGAATGTAGTAAAAATTATATATTTGAGTTCATGAGGTTATGGGTAAAACCTTTCTTCAAATATTTCTAAAATCCAGGCACGTGGGCCCGGGGGTGAATTTTAGGAATCTTACATTTATGATTGGGTAATCACTTTAATAGTTGTAATATGAACTTTTGAACACGTATTGATTAGTTTATATATAATTTGTTTAGTTTTGGACTGTTCGACACCAAATTGAGGGTTTGAGCATAATCTTGGACCGGAAAGCAGGCTTTGAGGCGAGGTAAGTCTCTTTTCTAACCTTGTAAGAAGGAATTAACCCCATAGGCGAATTGAATTAAAATGTGCTTCTATTTGTGAGGGCTACGTACGCACGAGGTAACGAAAGTTCGTACGTAGCTACTAATTATGCTATTGTCCGGGTAGTCTAGGACCTATATCATGCTATACTTACAATGTTTGTACCCTACTTTTTAACTTAATTGCTTAAGTCTTTTGAAACCTGATAAATTTGGAAACATTTCCTATTAATAAAAGAATTGTCCACTCACTTCTTGTTATTGAGTTTACAGTTATTTCATACAATCCATGCTTAAGTATAATATCTGTATTTATTGTTAGCCCATAGTAAGTGTCGGAGTCGACCCTTCGTCACTACTTCTTCGAGGTTAGGCTAAATACTTACTGGGGACGCACTGATTTACGTACTCATACTACACTTGCTGCACATTTTTGTGCAGCTGCATATATATCTAGCAGACTTATGGGTGCAGAGACGGAGCTATTTCGGGGACTTAGGTGAGCTGCATCCCATGTTGCAAATTCGCAGCACACAGAGCCTCCATCAGAGTTATCTACCCTCTCCTGTCTAATTGTACTTTCATACAGATGTTGTATTTCTAATATATTTCCTAGTTGATGCTCATGTACTTGTGACACCGGGTTTTGGGGGTGATTATGGGTTGTTCAGTATTGTAGTTGTGAAAATACTATCATTTATTTTGTAGAGTCTATCTCTTACTACTTAATTGAAGGAAATTATGATTTCAAAAATACTTAAATGAGTAATTAAGTTAATCAATTATTGTTGGCTGGCCTGACAGCGGTGTTAGGCGCCATCACGACCTCTAATGGAATTTGGGTTGTGACTATATAGTATCAGAGTACTAGGTTCACTTAGTTCTCATGAGTCATGAGCGAGTCTAGTAGAGTCTTGCAGATCGGTACGAAGTCATCTCTACTTATCTTTGAGAGGCTATAGGGCTGATAGGAGCACTTCCCTTCTTGATTCCTCATTGTGCGATTTGATTCCTTTGAGGCTTATGCCTTTATTTCTTTCCTACTCAATCTTATGTGACGTGAAGTGCTTGTTATCAATCGGGAATCGAGGAATTTTAATGGTCCTACAAATGTGGTGCAGTATGTTTCTCCCTGCGTAATTGCTTGGGCTATGGTCGTCGCCTTGTGGAAGGTTGTCCCGTCGTTTTAGCTCAATATCAGTAATTCCTATGGTTTTGAAGTTGGGCACTGGTTCTTATGATGATTCATAAGTTGTTATCGCATAGTATTGATGTAATGGTAAAATGCTTGTCTATGTGTCGGGACAGTGAATGACTTGAAAGGAGGTTTTTCTCAGTGCATGATTCAGAGGTTCAGTGTTTTATTTCCAGTGGAGAAAAGGCAATCAGACTATGAATGTTCAGGGTTGGGTTGATGAAGTAACGAGACTTGGTATTTTTGGGCATGGCAAACTTTTCATCTGTGATATGGTGTCGTTGTCCTTGTTGAATGTGTTAAGTTTGCCAGTGTTATGGTTTTCTTCAATTTTCCTTCGGGGCAGGGTATGGTGGAATGGTTCCGGTGAAGCGGCTGTCAGAGATCACGGTGTGCTGTTGTTCAGAATCGAATCGGTGTTCCTAGTGTTGATGGCTCGAGAAAGGTGATCTTCGGGGAGGTTTAAAGTTGGTAGTGATCTATTAATCCAAGTGCTACAGATATGGATTTTGATTTGAGGCAACAGTTGGGCAGCGAGGGATGAGGAAGGACATGGCGGAAGGGAGTCTCGCGGTGGTTGAATTATTAGTAAGTTAAGTATGAAAAGCAGAAGTCAGGAAGTTGCCTAAAGGAGAAGGTTTGACCAAAGTGGTAGAGTAGCATATGGGTTCTATGGTAGGATAGTTGCACGCCTTGAGTAGAGTTTAGAGTGATTTGGGGATTCATGGTGGAAAGTGACTAGGTCTACGGGCTTAATTTGGAATATTGGCTGCTATACAGAGAAAGGTTGGATAGAACAAAAATGAGTTACTTGATATGAAGAAGGATACAATATGACTTTGGATTGGAATGTATTATCGCACCTTTAGTTGGTGTCCATGAGAGTGAACGGACATATACAGCCGGTGAATGAGCACGGGCTCAGGATGATTTAAGGATTTTATAGTAATTGTACTCAGTGCAGCATCGTTGGAAGATGTCGGCATGGACTTTCCACAGGTGGGTTATCTCTTGTGAGCAGGCTAGTGGTTGCGTGGTGTTGATTAAGTTTCTACGAAGAATTTTACTGGCTATCCAGTAAGAGGTCGAATATGTGAATGTGGCTAGTGATTCAGAATGTTCATGAAATGTTTAA
>AWOL01S0194649.1:0-11960 GCA_000715115.1 Nicotiana otophora | reverse complement strand
CTTTGTATACTCTATTCTTAGAAGCTCATGATTTGTACTACCAGTTCTTGGGGATTGTATAAGCTTAAGACTTTTATTTACTGAAATTGCTTTAATAATTATTATTGGAATTGGATAGTTTNTAAAAGCTCTGTTTATGTATTATTCAAACAGACTATGTATTTATTTTATTTTCGCTTTGTATACTCTATTCTTAGAAGCTCATGATTTGTACTACCAGTTCTTGGGGATTGTATAAGCTTAAGACTTTTATTTACTGAAATTGCTTTAATAATTATTATTGGAATTGGATAGTTTGTAATTGGCTTACCTAGCGGGTTGGGTTAGGTGCCATCACGACTAGTTGAATTTTGGGTCGTGACACGTGTACATGTTGAATTATTTGCTAAATTGTTGTTTCATACTCAGTCACGAATTTTACTTGTATATTACATCTGTCTCTCGTGTTCATTATTGATGCATCATATTATTGTTGTTGGGCTGCTTATCATGAGTTCTGAGAGCTCGAGAGACTAGAGAGGTTGATGACTGAGTGAGGACGAGGGCCTAATTGTGAGGATATTTATGGGATCAAGTTGCACGCTGCGGCATGTTTCATTGATTATGCCATGATTTGGGATGTTATAGTGCTTGGGCTGAAGGAGACCCTCCGGAGTCTGTACACACCCCTAGTGAGCGCCGGTACCTATTGAGTGCGAGTGCTGAGTGCCGAGCCCGAGTGCTGAGTGCTAAGTGATTGAGAGGAATGAGTGACAGTGAAGAATGAGTGATTGTGAGGTTGGAGTGAATGGGAGGACTGAGTGATTGTTGCTCTGAGAGGATGCATTGATTTCATTATTGCTGCATTTCAATTGTCTTATATCAATGTTTGTTTTTTTTGAAATATCTGAAAGACATTATTTCTGTTTCAATCGAAGTTGATATGAAATTATTCTGAAGTATTAAATATTGAACTTGAAAACATGCCTACCTTTTTATGTTAGAAATTACTGTATTTGGACATAGTTGTGAAGCTCGTCACTACTTTCAATTCTTTATTTATTATTATTATTTACTAGGTTGGTTGTACTCATACTATATCCTGTACTTCGTGTGCAGATTCAGGTGATCCCGGACACAGTGGGTATTAATTCTTTCGCATAGTTGACTTTTCGGAGATTCCGAGGTAGCTGCCCTGTTTCGCAAACCTTGTTTCTTCTTCCCTAGCTCCTTGTTTGCTGTATTTGGTCTCAAACTATTATACACAATATTTTCTATACTTGTGATGTATAGATACACATGTACTTAGTGACACGGGGTTTTAGGAGTGTATTTGTACCAGTATTTGTGAGACTTCCTCTTAAATTTAATTATTATGTTTTCAGTATTTAAAAGAAAATATGGGTTATTGATGTTGTCGGCTTGCCTAGTACTGAGATGGGCGCTATCATGACAGGTGTGATTTTGGGTCGTGACAAGTTGGTATCAGAGTATAGGTTAAATAAATCTCCCGAGTCATGAGCAAGTTTAGTAGATTCTTACGGATTAGTACGGAGAGGTCTGTACTTATCTTCGAGAGACTGTTGAACCCTTAGGAAAATTTCACCTTCTTGTGTTCTTTCGTGCGAATTTGCTGATTCCGGAAACTAAATTTTTGTTATTCTATTCTTTCACAGATGGTGAGGACACGTACTACTAGATCGAATGGTCAGCCACCAGTGCCAGCAATTAGGGTTGCGAGAGGCCGAGGCCGTGGTAGAAGCTGGGGCTGAGGTAGAGGTCGAGGTGCAGCTTGTACAGCAGTTGGAACAACACCTGTAGCACCACCAGTTGCTCTAGCTCAGGAGCAGGTTCTAGATATAGGTGAGCCGACGGGACCAACTCAGGCACCAGTTGTGCTTATTGTTTTTCCAGGCCTTTAAGAGTCTTTGGCCCAGATATTGACAGTTTGCACTGGCCTTGCTCAGGTGGCTTCGGGTCAGGCCGCACCTGCTACTTCTTAGGCCGGGGGAGGTACTTATACCCCTATTTCCCGTAATCCAGAGCAGGTAGTGCAGGGACTTCAGATACCGAGGGCACTACTAGCCCAGCTAGTTGCAGTTGCTTAGGCCCCGATAGTCCCCGTTATGGCAGATGATGAGCAGATGAGACTTGAGAGATTTGGGAGGCTTTGACCTCCATCGTTTAGCGGTGCTGAGTCAGAAGATGCTCAGGGTGTTCTGGATAAGTGCCAGCGGATGCTTCGGACAACGGGAATTCTGGAGACCGGTGGGGTCTCGTTCACTACTTTTAAGTTTTATGGGGCTGCCTTCAGTTGGTGGGAGGCTTATGAGAGGCGCAGGCCGGTCGGTGAAGTACTACTTATATGGCAGGAGTTCTCCATTCTCCTTTTAGAGAAGTTCATGCCATAATCTCGCGGGGAGGAGTTACGGAGACAGTTTGAGCAACTTCGGCAGGATGGCATATCTGTGACCAAGTACGAGATGAGAATTCTCGAGTTGGCTCGTCACGCAGTTTGGTTGGTTCCCACTAATAGGGAGAGGATTAAGAGGTTCATTGATGGCCTCACATATCAGTTGCAGTTGCTTATGACTAGGGAGAGGGTATCAAGTGCTACTTTTGACGAGGTGGTTGACATTGCTCGGCAGATAGAGATGTTCTGTCGCCAAGAGCGTGAGGCCAAGAGGCCTCGTAAACCAAGTGGTTTTAGTGGTTTTCCTTTAGGGAGTCAGTTTCACCACGACAGGGCATGCACGCTCAGATGGGTCATCCAATTCACGGTGATGCATCGTCCATCCATGGTTCATACAGTTCTCATCAGGGTCTGTCATCTCTCAATATCCTTCCAGCCCAGAGTTCATCTTGTTCCCCTTTAGTTCAGGGTTCCTTTACACTGGGTGGTTCTATCAGTTATTATGGTTCTCGGGGACCAATTCAGTCCGCACCACCACCAGTACCGGAGAGCTGCTTTGAGTGCAGAGAGTTTGGTCATATGTGGTGGTAGTGTCCTCGTCGCCCGGGAGGTCCACTGCAGCAGAGGAGTCAGACTACGACTTCAACACCAGTTATTTTGCCACCCGCCCAGCCAACTCGGGGCGAGGCTCAGTCAGCTAGGGGTCTCCCAAGACGTGGAGGCCGATCAGGTGGAGGTCAAGCCCGATTCTATGCCTTTCTTGCCAGGAAAGATGATATTGCTTCAGATGAAATGATTACACGTATTGTCTCTATGTGCCACAGGGAGGCTTCTATATTATTTGACCCTGGTTCCACTTATTTCCATGTATGATCATACTTTACTCATTATCTGGATATGCCCCGTGAGTCCTTAGTTTTACCTGTTCGTGTATCAATGCTGGTTGGCAATACTATTATTGTAGATCATGTGTATCAGTCGTGTGTGGTAACTATTGGGGGAATGGAGACTAGATTTGATCTTTTATTGCTCAGTATGGTTGATTTCGATGTAATTCTGGGTATGGATTGGTTGTTTCCATGTCATGTTATTCTAGAATTTCACGCAAAAACCGTGACATTAGCAATGTCAGGGTTGCCGAAGGTCGAATGTAGAGGTTCTCTAGATTATTTTCCCAACAGGGTAATTTCTTATTTGAAGGCCCAACATATGGTTTGCAAGGGGTGTTGTTTCATATTTGGCCTTTGTGAGAGATGTTGATACAGATACTCCTTTTATTGATTCAATACCGGTAGTGCGAGACGTTTCTGATGTATTTCCTGCAGACTTGTCGGGTAAGCCACCCGACAGGGATATTGATTTCGGTATTGATCCGTATCATATGGCACTAGCTGAGTTGAAAGAATTGAAAGAGCAACTTCAGGAACTCCTTGATAAGGGGTTTATTAGGCCTAGTGTGTCACCTTGGGGTGCACCGGTTCTGTTCGTGAAAAAGAAAGATGGTACTATGTGGATGTGCATCGATTACAGGCAGTTGAACAAAGTTACAATCAAGAATAAATATCCTTTGCCGTGTATTGATGATTTATTTGACCAGCTTCAAGGAGCGAGGATATTCTCCAAAATTGATTTGAGATTTGGGTATCATTAGTTGAAAATTCGGGATTCAGATGTTCTAAAAATGGCATTCAAGACTCGTTATGGCCACTATGAATTTCTCGTGTTATCTTTTGGGTTGACCAACGTCCCGGCAATATTTATGCACTTGATGAATAGCGTATTCTAGCCGCATCTTGAGTCATTTGTCATGGTATTTATTGATGATATCCTGGTGTACTCACGTAGCCAGGAGGAACATGCACAGTACTTGGGTATTGTATTACAAAGGATAAGAGAGGAGAGACTTTACTTGGGTATCCTTTCGGTATTGTATTACAAAGGATAAGTGTAAGTTCTGGCTCAGTTCAGTGGCATTCTTGGGGCACATAGTGTCTAGTGAAGGAATTAAGGTGGATCCGAAGAAAATAGTAGTAGTTCAGAGTTGGCCCAGGCCATCTTCAACTACTGAGATTCGGAATTTTCTCGGCTTGGCCTGTTATTATCATCGCTTTATGGAGGGTTTCTTGTCTATTGCATCGCCTTTCACAAAATTAACCCAGAAAGGTACTCCGTTGAGGTGGTCGGATGAGTGTGATGAGAGCTTTTAGAAGCTCAAGACATCTTTAGCTACATCCCCAGTATTGGTGTTGCCTATAAGTTCAGGGTCTTATACTATGTATTGTGACGCGTCACGTATTGGTCTCGGCGTAGTGCTAATGCAAGACGGTAGGGCGATTGCCTATGTGTCTAGACAATTAAAGGTACATGAGAAGAATTATTCGTTCCACGACCTTGAGTTAGCAGCTATTGTCACACCTCCTTTTTCCCGAGGGGATAGGGGATAGGGAAGGTTTTCCAATTTAAGTGACATTATTCGATAAAAATTCAAATATAGTCAACAATTAGGTGCTCACGGCTATTATTCATGCCTTGAAGATTTGGCGGCATTATTTGTATGGTGTCCATTGTGAGGTTTATACCGATCACTGGAGTCTATAACATCTGTTTAAACAGAAGGATCTTAATTTGCGGCGGCGGAGGTGGTTGGAGTTGCTTAAGGATTATGATATCACCATTCCCTATCATCCTATAAAGGCCAATATGGTGGCCAATGCCTTGAGTCGTAAGGCGGAAAGTTTGGGCAGCTTAGCATACTTACCAGTAGTAGAGAGGCCTTTAGCCTTGGATGTTCAGGTCTTGGCCAACCAGTTTGTCAGATTGGATATTTCAGAGCCGAGCCGAGTTTTGTCTTGTGTGGTTTTTCAGTCTTCTCTTTATGATCGCATCAGATAACGTCAGTATGATGACCCTCATCTTCTTGTCCTTAAGAACGCGGTTCAGCACGGTGATGCCAAGGAATACACTATTGGGGATGACGGCATATTACAGATGCAGGGCAGGCTATGTGTGTCTGATGTAGATAGTTTGTGTGAGTTGATTCTCCAGGAGGCTCGCAGTTCGCAGTACTCCATTCATCCTGGTGCCGCGAAGCTGTATCAGGATTTGAGGAAACACTATTGGTGGAGGCAAATGAAGAAAGATATAGTGGGGTTTGTAGCTCGGTGTTTAATTTGTCAACAGGTGAAGTACGAGCATCAGAGACCGGGCGGATTGCTTCAGAGACTTGAAATTCCGGAGAGGAAATGGGAGCGTATTACCATAGATTTCGTAGTTGGGCTCCCATGGACCTTGAGGAAGTTTGATGTTGTTTAGGTGATTGTAGATCGGTTGATCAAGTCCGCGCATTTTATTCCAGTTGGTACTAATCATTCTTCGGAGTTGTTGGATGAGATTTATATCCGTGAGATTGTTCGCCTTCACGGTGTGCCAATGTCCATCCTTTCAGATCGGGGCACGCAGTTTACATCACAGTTTTGGAGAGCAGTGCAGCGAGAATTAGGTACACATGTTCAGTTGAGTACAACATTTCACCCTTAGATGGACGGACAATCCGAGCGCATTATTCAGATATTGTAGGATATGCTACACACTTGTGTCATTGATTTTGGGGGTTCTTGGGATCAGTTTCTGCCACTCGCGGAGTTTGCTTACAATAACAGCTACCAATCGATCATTTAGATGACTTCGTATGAGGCTTTATATAGGAGACGGTGTCGGTCTACGGTGGGTTGGTTTGAGCCATGTGAGACTTGTTTATTGGGTACTGACTTGGTTCATGGTGCTTTGGAGAAGGTAAAATTGATTCAGGAGAGGCTTCGCACGGCGCAGTCTAGACAGAAGAGTTATGCCGACAGGAAGATCTGTGATGTTGCTTACATGGTTGGGGAGAAGGTTTTGCTCAAGATTTCACCAATGAAAGGTGTGTTGAGTTTCGGGATGAAGGGCAAGTTGAGCCCTTGGTATATTAGGTCTTTTGAAATAGTTAAGAAGATTGGAGAGGTGGCTTATCAACTTGCTTTGTCACCTAGTCTATCAGGTGTTCATCCCGTGTTTCATGTATCTATGCTTTAGAGGTATGTCGAGGATCCGTCTCATGTTTTGGACTTCAATACAGTGCAGTTCAATGATAATTTGACTTATGATGTGGAGCATGTGGCCATTTTAGACTGACAGGTTTGAAAGTTGAGATCAAAGAATATAACTTCAGTGAAATTGTTGTGGATAGGCCAGCCAGTCGGAGAAGCTACCTGGGACATTGAGTGAGAGATGAAGAGAAAATATCTGCATATGTTTGAGGCTCCAGATATGATTCTAAACCCATTCGGGGACGAACGTTTGTTTAAGAGCAGAAGAATGTAACAACCCGGCCGATCGTTTTAAGTATTACAGCCTTGTTCCCCCATTTACTACTCAATATATGCTTTACATTGGTTATGTGACTTGCCGGGGTGATTGGTTCGGGTCCAGTGAGGTTTTAGAATGAATTGGAACACTTAGTTCCAAGGTTTAAAAATATAAGTTGAAAAGTTTGACTGGATGTTGGCTTATATGTAAACAACCCCGGAATAGAGTTTTGATGATTCCAATAGCTCCGTATGGTTATTTTGGACTTAGGAGCGTGTCCGAAAAATATTTGGAAGTCTGTAGTTAAATTAGGATTAAAATTTCTAAATTAGAAATTTAAGTTTGGAAGTTTGACCGCGGGGTTGGCTTTTTGATATCGGGGTTGGAATCTGATTCTGGAAATTAGAATAGGTACGTTATGTCATTTATGACTTTTCTACAAAATTGGAGGTCAATCGGACGTGATTTGATAGGTTACGGCGTCGTTTGTAAATATTGGAACTTTCAAAGTTCATTAGGCTTGAATCTATGCGTGATTAGTGTTTTTAGCGTTGTTTGATGTGATTTGAAGGCGCAACTAAGTTCATATGATGTTTTATGACTTGTTGGTGTATTTGGTTGAGGTCCCAAAGACTTCGGGCGAGTTTCTGATGGTTAACGGATCAAATTCGGACTTAAGAAAAAATCTGGAAATTTCAGTCTTCTGGTGCAATCGCACCTGCGGAATTTTGCTCGCATGTGCAAGCTTAGGAGCACATATGCGATCGTGAAGGGAGCTGGGCAGAGCTCGCAGGTGCGACGATGTTTCCACACCTGCGCGGTCGCAAGCGCGGTGACTGGCTCACAGAAGCGCACCCGCAAGTGTGGAATTTTGAGCGCAGGTGCGCTAGTCGGGGACTGGGCGTGCCTTCGAAGAAGTGACCTCGCTGAAGCGAGAAATTGAGCCGGTGGTGCGAAAGTCCTAGGCAGCGTACAAAATAGAGGAGTTCATTTTTGTCATTTTTGACATTTCAAGCACGATTTTGGGCAATTTTGCAGAGATAATTCACGAAAAATCTTGAGGTAAGTCACTTGTGATCATTGTTAGTCAATAATATTGGATTATCATTGAGTATTTCTACTAGATTACATGTTTTTGAGGTGCAATTAGAGGATTTGGGCCTAGGGATTTCAAAATAAGAATTTGAGATTTGGAGGTCGAGTTGATATCGGAATTTAGTAAATTTTGTATGGTTGAACTCATGGTTGAATTGGCGTTCATATTTTCTAACTTTTATCGGGTTCCGAGACGTGNATATTGTATTATCATTGAGTATTTCTACTAGATTACATGTTTTTGAGGTGCAATTAGAGGATTTGGGCCTAGGGATTTCAAAATAAGAATTTGAGATTTGGAGGTCGAGTTGATATCGGAATTTAGTAAATTTTGTATGGTTGAACTCATGGTTGAATTGGCGTTCATATTTTCTAACTTTTATCGGGTTCCGAGACGTGGGCCCCACAGGCGATTTTTGTGTGCAATTTTGGATTTTATTGGAAAATTAGTATTTTTCTTGTGAAATTAATTTCAATAATTTGAATTGACTGAATCGTATTAGTTGTGACTAGATTCAAGGCATTCGGAGACCGATTTGCGTGACAAAGGCATAGCAGAATAAAGAATTACACTGTTTGAGATAAGTAACAACTCTAAATTTGGTCCTGAGGGTATGAAACCCTACATTTTTGTGATTTATGATTAGTCTTGAGGTGACACATATGCTAGGCGACGGGCATGTGGGCATCCACCGTAGGAATTGTGACTTGCTCAATTCCATGGAACTGTGTAGTTGAATAATTTGTTAATATCCGTACATTTTCCACGTATCAGAGAAGTTGATTTATAAGTCATGTTTAAACTTTGTGTTGATACTGTTGGGACACACAGAGATCGTGTACATGTTGCATTATTTGCTAAATTGTTGTTTCATAATTTGTCACAAATTGTACTTGTATATTACATCTCAGTCTCTCTTGTTCATTATTGATGCATCATATTATTGTTGTTGGGTTGCTTATCATGATTTCTGAGAGCCCGAGAGACTAGAGTGGTTGATGAGTGAGTGAGGCCGAGGGCCTAATTGTGAGGCTATTTATGGGATCGAGTTGCATGCCGCGGGATGTTTCATTGATTATGCCATGATTTGGCTTGTTCTAGCACTTGGGTTGAAGGAGCCCCTCCGGAGTCTGTACACACCCCCAGTGAGTCAGGTACCTACTGAGTGCGAGTGTCGAGTGCTGAGTGATTGAGAGGAATGAGTGACAGTGAGGAATGAGTGATTGTGAGGTTGGAGTGAATGGGAGGACTGAGTGGATGTTGCTCGGAGAGGATGCATTGATTTCATTATTGCTGGATTTCAGTTGTCGTATATCACTGCTTTTTTTTTTTGAAATTTCTGAAAGACATTATTTCTGTTTCAATCGATGTTGATATGAAATTACTGTGGAGTTTTAAATGTTGAACTTTAAAGCATGCCTACCCTTTTATGTTGGAAATTACTATATTTGGACTTAGCTGTGAAGCTCATCACTACTTTCAGTTCTTTATTTATTAGTGTTACTTACTGAGTTGGTTGTACTCATACTATACCCTGCACTTCGTGTGCAGATCCAGGTGATCCCGGACACAGTGGGTGTTAATTCTTTCGCAAAGTTGATTTTTCGGAGATTCCGAGGTAGCTGCCGTATTTCGCAGACTTTGTCTCTCCTTCCCTATCTCTTTGTTTACTGTATTTGGTCTCAGACTATTATAGACCGTATTTTCTAGAATTGTGATGTATTGATACTCATGTACTCAGTAACACCGGGTTTTGAGAGTGTATTTGTACCAGTATTTGTGAGACTTCCTCTTAAATTTAATTATTATGTTTTCATTATTTTAAAGAAAATATGGGTTATTGATGTTGTCAGCTTGCCTAGTACTTAGATAGGCGCCATCGCGATAGGTGTCAGTTTGGGTTGTGACAAACACTCTATTAGATTAGGAAAAAGAATATCTTATAATTTTCAAATTCAATTTTTAATAATTAGAAAATAACTTGACAAACAAAACAAAACGAGAATAAATATTATTTCAATATTTGTGTGATGAGGAATTGTGGTACCTATGCTTTTCTGAGCCGAGGGTCTACTGGAAAAAGCATCTCTAACTTCACAAGATAGGGGTAATGTCTGCGTACACACTACCCTCCTCAGATTCCACTATGTGGGATCATACTGGGTATTTTGTTGTTGTTGTTGTTTGTGTGATGAGGAATATAAAAAACTAGGAAGAATTTTTGTCATATCGTATGAATTGATTTGCATATCCATCTTAAACTAAAGATAGAGATAATTAGAATATTTTTTAACCACTTTCTAACATTGAGTCTATTTGTACTATAAAAAGATATTTGCAGAACAAATGATATGCATTGTTTCCGATGGCCGTAAAAGTGACAACAATTTGCTTTTCTCGTTTAGTTTCGATTATAACTTTACCTTATCTTTAATTTTTAATATTCATGACATTTTCTTGTAAATTTTCATATTCAAATTTTCATTTTGTTCACTACAATATATGCCAAACATATGATCATCGCGAAGGAGCTTGAAAGACAAAAGAAAGGAAAATCGGGTGGTTTCAAGGCAGAGGAATATTGGTTGAATAAGGAATTAAGGATGTCCAATTGGAACTGTGCCTATACGCAAAATGACAAAGAAACAACTCTAGAAAGCTAAACATGCCTCCTTAAGCTTGGCTAATGAATACCTCAGATATAATTGGATTGATGTAAGTCTTTGTTTAGAAATATTTTTCCTTGATGTTATCCTATATATATAATTGTCGAATAGTTTGAAGGAACAAAAGAAGACATTGTATTTAGTTTGCAAGAATTAGCATAAAAGCATCTCCACTAATAGAAAGATTTTTTGGGGTCTGAGCTTTTCTTTGTTTATATAATCCTCAATTAAATGGAACTGGTCAATACAGTGCTGCAACCATATGGCTTGAAACGGGGTTAGGACAAAAGCTCGAGCAGATACAAGTTGGATGGATTGTAAGTTTCAATTCTTGTTATTTCCCTTTTTTTTATTGTATATAACAAGTAGACATTCTTAGGATAAATGACGCTCTATAGCCCCTCAAAATTTTAATAACCCATATTTTTTTCATTGACATGAAATATCTCTCCGGCCCAAACATATTACATCTAATAGCCCAAAATGTCTATTTTATATTTTTATGTATAGTGACAGTCTAGTTTGTATAAGTTTTTGTATAGTGACAGTCTATTTAGTATATTTTTTGTATAGTGACAGTCTATTGTATATAAATTGTACAGTGACAGTCTATGGTATATAAATTGTATAGTGACAGTCTATTTAGTATATTTTTTGTATAGTGACAGTCTATTTTGTATATATTTTATATAGTGACAATCTATTTTGTATAGTGACAGTCTATTTTGTATAGTGATAGTCTATTGTATATAAATTGTATAGTGACAGACTATTTAGTATATATTTTATATAATGATAGTTTATTTTGTATATATTTTGTATAGTGACAGTCTAGTATATATAAATTGTATAGTGACAGTCTATTTAGTATATATTTCAACGTTATGCATAGTTATCTGAGAAAGAACAATCATAAAACCTCTACAATTCAAAAATAGCTTATGGTTTCCTAGATACTTGCTTCTTAGCCGTTATTATTGTTTGAGAGTACCACGCTTTGTGGCTATCAGGTGATATAAGTTTGGCTCGAATGGCTGTAAATGAATTTTAATTTGCTCGATTTCTTATGCACCTGATGTTGCTATGTAGAAAGTGTATTTTCTTTCTATAGAAAAAAGTTAAAAATTTAATTTTTACGGCATATCTTTCATTAAAATATCTTTTTCCTACTCTTTTATATTGAACTTTAATATGTTCTTATTTTTTCTTTTCTTCTCTTCCTATCTTTTCTTTTTCCCCTACCATATCTCTTTTGTAAATTTTCCATGTACATTTTCCTTCCCTTCCATTCTTTTGCTTTTTTCCTCTCGCAACTCAATTGACATGAAAGTTACACTAAGTGTTTGACAACACTTTAATAATTTAACACCTTTTAGCAGTGTTGCAACATGTATAAGTTGGATAAAATAACTTCAAATTCGATGAGTTACTCAGTTCATGCAGCTATCTTCCGGGAAAAAAA
>AWOL01S0194583.1:0-10070 GCA_000715115.1 Nicotiana otophora | reverse complement strand
TTTGACAGTACAGATAGGTCCGTATCGTGATTTGGGACTTGGGCGTATGCCCAGAATTGAATTTCGAGGTACCTAGCCCGAGATATGAAATTGTGATGAAAAATTAAAAGTTTGAAAGCTTAAGGAGTTTTAAGAATTTACTGATATTAGATTTATTGACACCGGGTCCGTATTTTANAGCTTTAAAACTTAACTGAGTTGACTTTGGTCAATATTTTGAGCAAACGGATTTGGATCGGTATTTTGACAGTACAGATAGGTCCGTATCGTGATTTGGGACTTGGGCGTATGCCCAGAATTGAATTTCGAGGTACCTAGCCCGAGATATGAAATTGTGATGAAAAATTAAAAGTTTGAAAGCTTAAGGAGTTTTAAGAATTTACTGATATTAGATTTATTGACACCGGGTCCGTATTTTAGTTTCGGAACCCGATATAGGTCCACTATAATATTTATGATTTGTCTGTAAAATTTGGTGTGAAATGGAGTTGATTTGACGTGATTCAGACGTCCGGTTGTAAAAATATAAGTTTTAAAATTTTCTTAAAACTTTCATTCGATTTGGTGTTCAATTCGTAGTTCTATTTATTATTTTGGCGGTCTGATCGCGCAAGCAAGTTCGTATGATATTTTAGGACTGGGTGCATATTTGGTTTGGAGCCTCGAGGGCTCGGGAGAGTTTCAGATAGGCTACGGGTGGTTTGGAACTTAGAAAATCTGGTTTTTACTTAGCTTCAACTGTCATCTGGTTTCCTTCTATGCGATCGTGTGGCTATATCCGCGATCGCGAAGGCTTAATGGCACTGATGAAAATTTAAACTATGCGATCACATAGTAATATCTGCGATCGCACAGTGGCAGAAGGAAAATCACCGCAAATGCAAGGGTCAAGCCGCATTCGCGTAGAAGAAATGAAGGCACAAGCTGGGCACGACATTTGTGCTATGCGATCGCATAAGGCAGTACGCGATCGCGTAAGGCTGAGAAAATGTTCTACGCGATCGCATAAGCCCTTTCGCGTTCGCGTATAGCAAAATTTTGGGCAGCCAAAAACGTGCTTCGCGATCGCGAAGCATTGTACGCGATCGCATAAGGTAAAAACCCGAGAAACAGAACTTAAGTTCTAGAAAATGGGATTCGTCCCATTTTCAACCATTTTCCATTTTTGAGCTCGGGTAAGGCGATTCTTGGGCGATTTTTACGAAAAAATATTGGGGTAAGTGTTCCTTATCCTATATTGATTATATTTCATGATTGCATACTCATTTACATCATGAATCCGTGAATTTATGGAAGAAAAATTAGATTTTTATAAAATCTTCCAAAAACAGAAATTTAAGATTTGAGGTTCCATTTGACATCGGAATTTGATAATATTTGTATGGTTGGACTCATCTCGTAATGGGTATTCAAATTTCGTAAGCTTTTTCGAGATTTGAGACATGGGCCCCACTGTCAATTTTTAAAGTGAATTTCGTATTTTATCCGGAAAATTAGTAAATTCATGTAGAATTAATTTCTATGATTCGTATTGAGTATATCGAATTATTTGTGAATAGATTTGACGCATTTTGAGACAAATTCAAAAGGAAAAGCTGTGGTCGAGTAATTTATTGATATTTGCAAGGCGAGGTAAGTGTCGTGGTTAACCTTGACTTGAGGGAATAGAATCCTTAAATTATTTGTTATGTGAAATGCATGTGAACGACGTATAGGCGAGGTGACGAGTGTCTATGCGTCGTCAAATTAATCATTTGCATAATTATTTGAAAATCTTAAATTTGTTTTAATACACGAATTAATTGTTATGATAATTATTTTTCTCATGTTATTTGTCAAATATTAATTCTTGAATTCCTGCAATAATTGCTACATACTTATTTGATTTATGTGCATTAATTGCTATTTGACATTTAGCATATTAAGTATTAAACTGCCTATTTTCTCTTTGATTTCCATAATAAATTGCTATTTATCATTGTTTGTTTCATAATTAAATCATAATTATTGTATGCTTGTTGTCTTATAATTTTATATTAATTGTTGCATTTATTGGGTAATTTCTTCTATAAGAATTAGTAAATGAATATATTGGAGCAGCGGGTTGCACGCTGCAACAGAATTGATTGAAATGAATATATTGGGAGATCGGGTTACACACCGCAACAGACTTTATTAAAAGTCCAGATTGGGAGATCGGGTTGCACGCCGCAATCGGATCGGGTTGCACGCCACAACAGACTTTATTAAAAGTCCATATTGGGGGATCGGGTTGTACACCGCAACAGACTTATCTAAAGATATATATATATATATATATGATTAAAATAAATATATTAGAGGGTTGAAAATGAATATATTGTGGGAGCAGTTTGCACGCTGCAAAGGAAATTGGTTGAAATAATAATTGGTTATGACTGCTGAGTTGGCTTTAACTATTAAAATTGAGTTACTTGATTTATTTATATTAATGTTGTTGTTACTAATATTGCGTACAGGTTAATGTAAGTGACTTGCCTTAGCCTCGTCACTACTTCGTCGAGGTTAGGCTCAGCACTTACCAGTACATGTGGTCGATTGTACTGATACTATACTATACTCTGCACTTCTTGTGCAGATTTCGGAATTGGTCACAGCGGCGTACCATAGACTTGCTCGAATTTCAGCTACCAGAGGAGACCTGAGGTATAACTGCACGGCGTCCGCAGTTCTGAAGTCCCCGTCTACTTACTTTAGCTGTGCGTTTGTTTCCAGACAGCTTTATTTTATTGAGACTTTTATTTATATTATTCTAGAAGCTCGTGCACTTGTGACACCAATTCTGGGATGGTATTTAGACATCGTTATTTTTATGGATTATTCACTACATTTCAGACTTTACTTCCGCATTTGTTTCTTTGTTATTAATAAATTTAAAAATTATTTAAAAATGACTAATATTATTCTAACGTTGGCTTACCTAGCAAATGAAATATTAGGCACCATCACGGTCTGAAGGTGAAAATTTCGGGTCGTGACATATATGATGAAAGAGCTATATAATTATTAAGAGTAGGATAATACACATGGCTTGTGGATGGAAATGATATCTGATTATATAAAATCACGAGAGAATTTGCCCGCGCTTCGTGCGGTTTAATACCTTCCGTTGGATTTAACAATCATTTTTATAAATTCAATCCAAATAGAAAATAAATTTTTAATTATTTATGAACATATAGTATGAAATTTTTCTATATATTGATCAAGTCACAAATATGTAATTCTTACTAGTATTTGAGCTTAGTTTTTCATTGTCAGGAATATTTTTGGTAAAAGAAATTTAAAGAAATTCATACTTTTGTATGGTGATGTGCTTTTAATATATGATTCTTAGTTTAATTATATATTAGATACACGAATGTATCAGACATTTGTTTTCGTCCTTCCGCTACTAGTAGTATACTATTTGATTTCTAAAAATTTTAAATGAAAAGAACATGAAATGAAAAGTAAGAAACTATAATAACAATCATTACCATTGAATTACATTCCAGTCATGTACTTTTTTGCCTATTATTTTTCCTCAAATTGTTTTTTACTTTTTTATGTTTTTTTATCTTTTCAATTCCCTGATCTCTCTACTTAGTTTCGTCTTTTTTTCTATTTATGCCTACTTTATACTTTCTTTATAAATTTCTTCTTGCGTTTAAGTAACATGAATCGTCAATTTAAAATATTTTATACTATTAGATGACCTTTACTTGTTGTAACATGTAATTGCTATATAAAAACATTAAAGAGGGAAAAACATTTCTTACATCATTTGATCTATTTTTTGGAGTCACAACGTATACAGCTCTAAATATAAAATTATAAATGTTGACCAATAAAAGATGCCACACACCTTTTACTTGGGTAAAATGAGAGAGAAAATATATAAGAAATGACATAGTAACATTTATTTTGTTTTAGAGTAGTGTAACATGATCTCTCTAAAAATTCGATACAAGTCGTATTCTTCACATGATGACCAAGGAATCTCTTAGTAAAACTCGAGCAAAGGAAACAATCTCTATTCTTCCAGAGTAGGGGTAAGGCTGCGTACATCCTATCGTCCCTATACTTCACTTGTGGAATTACACTGGATTGTTATTGTTGTAATAATAATAATAATAATAATAATAATAATAATAATAATAAATAAATAAATAAATAAATAAAGATCAAGAAAATGCTTGTGACACCACTATCACTATTGCAATACCCATGATCCATAGACAACCCCTAAAAAAGAAAGCAAGAAAAACGACTTTGAAGTAAAAGTCGTATACAAACACAAAGTAATATTGGAACAAATCTATTAAACAAAAGCTTGCCAAACTTGCCCACCAACTCTTGAAATTTGATAGAGATATTTATAATATCATCACCGTCTTAGTATACATGTGGTTACATGAATATTTGTTGAAAATATTTGGTATTTCAACAATAGATAATGAAAAATAATTTAGAAACTAACCACAATGTAGTTGGGATGAAACCAATGACCACTATATATATAGAAAGAGAGATTGATTGTAAATTGGATGCAGGTCAAGTAAGAAATTAAAAGGGCAAACCGTAAAATAATAAATTAGATACAACTTAATACTCATAAATGTATAGTAATTACTTTTAATTTTGGAGAAGTGAAACAAATCCGTTTCTAATTTAGAATGCTCACTTTTAACTCATAACTAATGAACTTATATCTCGTTATATTCATGGAATAAATTTTTTAAAATATTCAGATGATTAAAAAAATTAAAACAAATAGGTGTGAGGAGCAAGTTTTTGAATATGTGGTTCTTTCATATGATGTGCGGTTTTTATTCCAATTACATGTCTTAATCAACATATGTTTAGATCATGATTCCTATCCTCACAAGCACAAAATATAACAAAATATAACAGTTCTCTGTCAACTATATATCAAGAGAAATGAATGTGTCAGATATAATTAAAACTGGGTAGCTACTAACTCTTTAAACTGCTAAGATTGAATATAATTCACTTGGATATTAATCTTGTTTCATCAGTTATCGTACCAAACTACCAACATTGCCAATATAAAGGTGTTAAAAGATACTATCCAATCAACATGATAATCAACTGCAAGTTTGCATGAAGCAGATATCGGATCTTCTACTTTCTTTTTTGGCTTTTTTCAGTTCCCTTCCTTTTCTTTTCTTTATTCATTTGTTTTTCTCCTTATACACCACTTCTCCAACTAAATTAACCACTCCCGTAAAATTGCAAAATTCCTTTTAGTCCAAAATTCACGTTAAACATCTTAATAGTATTTCATCATCTCAAAAAACTTATCTTTACTAATTATACATTGTTTTCATATGAAATCGCTACTGGAATTAGAGCAAATGAAACAAAACTTAAGTATTAATTAAAAGGACATCAATTTACTAACAAACGGCATATCCATTAAGTAAAATATCCAGTTTCTAGGGATTGATTTAAAAAAAGAAAAATTTGTCGATGGAAAACAATTATTTCACCTTTCGTGCTGCCTCACTAATTGGTCTGGTTCTCTATTTTCTCTTCAATTTCTTTCTTTGTATTAAATGAAATAGCAGCTACCACCTTCAAGCAGATAAAGTCCAAGAGCTCGCATGTAGCACGATCACCTCTCTTTCTTGCATTTTTCTTCCATTATCATGTTCTGATTATTTTTTTCTCGTAGAAAGAAAAACAAAGATTTGTATTTGTGTATGCATAGAAAGAAAAACAAACGAAAAAGGAGAGGCATGAAATTGATCATATGACCTATCTTAACTTCAACTATCTCATAGGTATAAACTCAAAAAATAAAGCCAGTCTAGAAGTGGGAGGGACGTGTGAGAGCCACTAATTTTATAGGCTGCTGCAATTAAATTTAATAAAAGTTGATAGAGTTAGGAGAATTAATGGGAAAGGATCATGATAACACAAATAAGTAAAATAAAGGAGTAGTTAGTCTGAAACGTCTGAAACGGAACAAATAGTAATAATGAGGAATTTTTGCACAGAAGAAACATGAAAAAAGAAGGATAGTGAAAGCAAATCGGACATTTATTTTTTTTAATCGATAGTTAGAGGAATTAAAAAAGGCAAAAAAAAAAAAAAAGAGATAAAAAGAAAAATACCATTGNTAATAATAATAATAATAATAATAATAATAATAATAATAATAAATAAATAAATAAATAAATAAAGATCAAGAAAATGCTTGTGACACCACTATCACTATTGCAATACCCATGATCCATAGACAACCCCTAAAAAAGAAAGCAAGAAAAACGACTTTGAAGTAAAAGTCGTATACAAACACAAAGTAATATTGGAACAAATCTATTAAACAAAAGCTTGCCAAACTTGCCCACCAACTCTTGAAATTTGATAGAGATATTTATAATATCATCACCGTCTTAGTATACATGTGGTTACATGAATATTTGTTGAAAATATTTGGTATTTCAACAATAGATAATGAAAAATAATTTAGAAACTAACCACAATGTAGTTGGGATGAAACCAATGACCACTATATATATAGAAAGAGAGATTGATTGTAAATTGGATGCAGGTCAAGTAAGAAATTAAAAGGGCAAACCGTAAAATAATAAATTAGATACAACTTAATACTCATAAATGTATAGTAATTACTTTTAATTTTGGAGAAGTGAAACAAATCCGTTTCTAATTTAGAATGCTCACTTTTAACTCATAACTAATGAACTTATATCTCGTTATATTCATGGAATAAATTTTTTAAAATATTCAGATGATTAAAAAAATTAAAACAAATAGGTGTGAGGAGCAAGTTTTTGAATATGTGGTTCTTTCATATGATGTGCGGTTTTTATTCCAATTACATGTCTTAATCAACATATGTTTAGATCATGATTCCTATCCTCACAAGCACAAAATATAACAAAATATAACAGTTCTCTGTCAACTATATATCAAGAGAAATGAATGTGTCAGATATAATTAAAACTGGGTAGCTACTAACTCTTTAAACTGCTAAGATTGAATATAATTCACTTGGATATTAATCTTGTTTCATCAGTTATCGTACCAAACTACCAACATTGCCAATATAAAGGTGTTAAAAGATACTATCCAATCAACATGATAATCAACTGCAAGTTTGCATGAAGCAGATATCGGATCTTCTACTTTCTTTTTTGGCTTTTTTCAGTTCCCTTCCTTTTCTTTTCTTTATTCATTTGTTTTTCTCCTTATACACCACTTCTCCAACTAAATTAACCACTCCCGTAAAATTGCAAAATTCCTTTTAGTCCAAAATTCACGTTAAACATCTTAATAGTATTTCATCATCTCAAAAAACTTATCTTTACTAATTATACATTGTTTTCATATGAAATCGCTACTGGAATTAGAGCAAATGAAACAAAACTTAAGTATTAATTAAAAGGACATCAATTTACTAACAAACGGCATATCCATTAAGTAAAATATCCAGTTTCTAGGGATTGATTTAAAAAAAGAAAAATTTGTCGATGGAAAACAATTATTTCACCTTTCGTGCTGCCTCACTAATTGGTCTGGTTCTCTATTTTCTCTTCAATTTCTTTCTTTGTATTAAATGAAATAGCAGCTACCACCTTCAAGCAGATAAAGTCCAAGAGCTCGCATGTAGCACGATCACCTCTCTTTCTTGCATTTTTCTTCCATTATCATGTTCTGATTATTTTTTTCTCGTAGAAAGAAAAACAAAGATTTGTATTTGTGTATGCATAGAAAGAAAAACAAACGAAAAAGGAGAGGCATGAAATTGATCATATGACCTATCTTAACTTCAACTATCTCATAGGTATAAACTCAAAAAATAAAGCCAGTCTAGAAGTGGGAGGGACGTGTGAGAGCCACTAATTTTATAGGCTGCTGCAATTAAATTTAATAAAAGTTGATAGAGTTAGGAGAATTAATGGGAAAGGATCATGGTAACACAAATAAGTAAAATAAAGGAGTAGTTAGTCTGAAACGTCTGAAACGGAACAAATAGTAATAACGAGGAAGGGTAGTGTGTACGCAGACCTTACCCCTAACCTGAGGTAGAGAGGCTGTGACTCGAACTCACAACCTCTTGGTTGGAAGTGGAGGGTGCTTATCATCAGAGCAACCCACCTTGTCAATTTTTGCACAGAAGAAACATGAAAAAAGAAGGATAGTGAAAGCAAATTGGACATTTATTTTCTTTTATCGATAGTTAGAGGAATGAAAAAAGGCAAAAAAAATAAAAGAGATAAAAAGAAAAATACCATTGATGATCATAGAGAGGTGCCACCTCACATTTAATACTACATTTATTTATGTCATGTGATGACTCTAAACGGGAGAGAGAAAAAGAATGTGATAGAAAGAAAAATGTAAGAAAAAAGCCAAAAGAAAAGGAGAAAAAAAAGATAAATAGGCTCCTTGGCCATAGAGATGTGTCATGTCATCATTTTTTCCCCTCTTATATAATATTCTTCAAAACTTTTGTCCTAAACTACGCCTTACTCAAAAATTTATTTTACTAAGACAGAAATTCCTCCCACTATTTGAAAAACAAAGGAAATAAGAGAAGGGAAAAGAAAAAAGAAAAAAGACGAAATAGTTGAAGAAACTTATTTTGTTTTTAAATACTTTTATATAGTTTAGGTATAAAGAAAATTAATAAAAATATAAAATTAATTGACTATCATTTTTTTCCACGTAAAATTAAATTTGTAGATGGAAACTTCATTTTGATCAATCAAAACTTCAGCCAAAATTTAATGATGCATCAATTACCATTCCTCATGATATACTTAGATGTCTTGCAAATCGCAATTGCTAAAAACAAATGCAAATTAAAAAATGACTTAACATCACCCTTATAAACAAAACAATCCAAATGCAAAATTAGTAAAAATAAATTATAAAAATATAAAATTAATTGACTATCGTTTCTTTTTCACGTAAAATTAAATTTGTAGAAGGAAACTTTATTTTGATCAATCAAAATTTCAGCCAAAATGTAATGATGCGTCAATTACCATTCCTCATGATATACTTTCCTTCAAATCGCAATTGCTACAGAAAATGCAAATTAAAAAATGACTTAACATCATCCTTATAAACAAAATAATCCAAATGCAGCAATTACACATACCATTAATCAACCTGCAATAAAAACACAAAACCAGAATCAGTGAAATAAAAAAAGGAGAAAGAAAACATCAGGAACTTATAATACACTAGCACAATGATATTCTAATATTTTGCAATTAAAGCAACATAAGTAAAATTCAAAATTACAATGTTTCCAAACTAAGATCAACTAAAAGTAGAAGAAATAAAATAACATCGATGAATAGTAACAATTAACATTACAATTTCCAACCTTTTCAAGAAAAAAAGGTCTCAATGATACAAGAAACACAAAATTTATCTACAATCGAGAAAGTAGGAAAGAATAAAGAAAAACAATAGAAAATTAAGAAGGAAGAGTGGGGGATTAATAGGAAAAGAAATAAATAGTGATAGTGAGGAAAGAAATAAATAGGTTCATTATGTTAGTAATGGTTGCAACGGAAAAGGTGGGAGGAAAAAAGTAAAAGGATGTGATTTTTGGATTTTTAAATAAGTGACGGTTGGTGACTTTTGGATTATTTAATATAGGACATAAATCAAAAAATAGGTAAAGAAAGCCAAAAAATAGACGAAAAAGTAATTAAAAATTAGAGATAACATTGAAAGTTAAAATGATGAATGCACTATAAACGGGCAGTTACATCTTTTTATATTTAGCAGTTACAACTTTTTATTAAGGAGGTGACTTTTGAATTATTCAACTGAGGACATAAATCCAAAAATAGGTGAAGAAAACAATTTAATACTACATTTATTTATGTTATGTGATGACTCTTAACTGCCGAGAGAGAAAAAGAATGTGATAGAAAGAAAAATGTAAGAAAAATGCCGAAAAGGAGAAAAAAAGGATAAATAGGCTCCTTGGCCATAGAGATGTTCCAGCATTTTTTCCCCTCTTATATATATATATA
>AWOL01S0194570.1:3667-21232 GCA_000715115.1 Nicotiana otophora | reverse complement strand
ACACAAATAAATTATGTGCAATCAAGTTACAGAATCAAGCTCACATGTTATCTGTCTCTTTCTTTTGCTTGGAGGCAGCAAGAGCTTTATTTTTCCTCTCTCCAGATCTGCAGTAATTAAATGAAGAGGAAGCAGGTTAAAGATGCTTATAATTCCTTTTATGATGCAAATAAACAAGGCACCGAAAGACATAAGACAGAACTAAGAGGAACATATAAATGAAGTTATTCACTTATTCCCACAGCTTATTTGCATATGCATAAAACTTAAAAGAGCCACATTATGCAAAGTTAACAGTTCTTTCATGAAAAGCGTTAAAATTCAAGATTAGAAAAGAATTAAGCTAGTCGTCAACACTTAATAATAGTCCGGAACAGCAAAGGCAAAAATACTCATTATACCAACCCATCTATTTCAATGGGGAGAAAAACTATGCAACCTGAGGTATGATATCCAAAGCATTCAACAGAGAGAAGTACCATCAACACCACTCAAACACTCAACAATACAATTCTCCATTTTGAAGTACCACATAAAAAGGAATCCCCCATAACTTATCAGAAGAAGTAGAAAAGGTAATGTGAGAATCACAAATATTAACTCCTTGATAAAGCTCAACATAGACTTTTATTAAATGTTCATCAGTACGTAAACATGGAGTAAAAAATTTCAACAGATTTTATATACCTTATTCTTTTTATAATCAATATATCCTGTGTTTTTTAAAAAATAATACCGTTTTAGCACCAAATGTGTATGTGTGTGTGTTTGTGTATTTCCAAAATATTCTCCAATGGATATTTTATTGCTATCAACTTGGATATAAGATGCTGGAGTGTGCAGTGTATTGGGAAGAGATTATCTGAGTTCAGAAAAAAGAAATTGTAAAGAATATATGTTTCCAACAATATCAGGATGGAAGTAAACCAAAGGTTACCCTTTTTGGACTAACGGCAGCAGAGCCTACTTGGACATATTTCTTTCCAGCCAAAATGGAGGGAAAAACAACACAAGTGATTCTAAGCACAACAGAGGGGGCTAATAAGTTACGCTTTTGATGTAATCCAACAACAAGCAAGGTAAAAAATAAATTTAAAAATCCCATAAGTACTAATGCAAATGAATTACTTACACTTTCTCGTAACGTGAAACCTTTTTGGAATTTGAACCCTTTTTCGAATTTGAACCCTGTAAAATGGTATCCAACGCGGTCAGAAATTCAGCCATAATGTATGACTTCACTGCAAGAATAAAAAAAAAATCACAGGAGTGAAGTAACACTCGAAGAAAATCAGACCTTCACAGGCTTCTGCCCACCACCAACAAGCTCCCAACACTCCTTTTCCAATCGGAGGACTTCTACATCACCATCATCATATAGAACCTTTGGTACAATTCACAGCAAAGAATCAAGAGAAGTTGACATATTAAAAAGAATTGCAGAAGTTTGTTAACGCTAGAAATACAAAAGTTTGAAGTATTGGACATGCAGCTTACAACGTGTTTGTTCTTTTGAGTGTCAAATGACTTAATAACACCTTCATAGAACCTGTCAAATACTTGGAGTTAGAACATTAACCAATAATCTTGAAGAGTCAAATTAACAAAAATATTGGTACACAATCAGAGTAAAGATTAAAGAAGAAAACACTGACAACTAGACACCAGCCCATGGCCTATGAGCATAATAGTGTATGGAAGACAAAACCAACAGAAGTTGAGCAAGAGAATAAAGAGGATATCAGAAAGAAGCAACAATGATGTGTTAAGAGTATTGACAGATAAACATCTTTACAAGTGTTGCTCCAAGGCAATCAGCAAGCGAGAAGATAAATAAGCATATAAAAGGAAGTACAACCACGCAAGGAAAACCAGAAAAAAAAAAAGAACGAACTCCAAAATTGCTGTGGCTGAACATAGCTTGAAAGAACTAGAAAGAACTTTTACTCATCTTGAATTAAGAGCCACTTACTTCTTATCCATGGGCCACCAAACTTTTATTCTGCAACCAATCAAGTCCACAGTGGGAGCTGAATCACCCTTTGACGTGCACTAGAGAAAATCCAGGAAAAAAGCATTAACAAATAATAAGTTCACAAACATGGAAATATTGCAGACATGAATCTTTCGAGTAGGAAAAAGAAAAAGTAGTATGAAACAGCACATTAGTTGCAAAACCATATCTAAGCCAACTTCTTTCACAAATGTTAACGAAATTAAATAAACAACAAAACAATTATATAGTTATATAGATAAACTAAACAATACGCCATTCGGCAGAATTATAGATAATCCACACAAGGGAAGAGGATATCTCACTCGGTATTGTTCATCCTACGTAATCTGCACACTCAAAACCTCCTAATAAAAGGAACGAACTGCACTTTTATGCTACACCAATTGATGGAATATTTATGGAGGCACTATAAATGTTTTATACGGAGGAAAAACTTAACACAGAAAGTGCTATAGGGGCTCCAAGTCCAATGTGCTTGAAAGCAACCACGTAAAACTGGTCTAATATTCATTTTCCTTAAGCCTATAATAGAAAGCCTTCTCATTTCTAGAACGGAGGAATCCTTAAATCATATATGAGTATCCATGATATAATTAAAGTAATTTCTTCATCAACTATCCGATGGCTATAATTATTTAGCTTTCTTCTAAGACAAAGGAACCAGCCACAACTGCGCTTTGCAGTGCACCTCGCTGTTTACTTTGAGCTAACATTCAGACTGCAAGAGATAAAAAGATGAAGTCCCCACATAATAAGGAAGATGCATTAACACAATTACATTAAGTTACAAAGGGATCGAAGGTAATAAAGAACTTCAAACCACATTCATCAAAGAGAATGTAACAGAACTGCAAACAATATTCTGCAGAGATTTTTGCAGATCAGTCATATTGAGTTACAAAAGATAGAATATATTCACTTTAACAGTTAGTCAAAAAAGTTAGACCGTAGAGTTGAGAAAGGAACCAGCATAGGTCACCAAACAAAATGCCAGAAGTTGGATCTTATCACTTCCATGCAAGTAAACATACACCCAGAATATATTACTTTGCCTTACAGTTGGACAAGGACAGATACATTCACCTTACAGGGGGGACAATTATCAGATACACTCAGAAACGCATTTGAATGTGGATGGGGCAACAATGCAGCAAATATACAGATGGCGAGACCTACCTTGGCCAGTCCAGCTATACTTTTCTTCTTCTGTTGCTTGTGAGATCCTGACATGTTATTACTTTCGACATGTGTATCAACTGCTTCTGTGTTTTGTTTAGACTTCTGCACGACCGAAGGCACAAGGAGAACTCTAAGAGGTGATAATATATGGAGTATCTAGTTTGTAACTAATTCTACGATTCAAAAAACTTACTTTCAGTCCACGACTGTCCACTCCAACTTCATGGGTGTCACCACAAGTCTTATCAGTAGATTTACGCTTTTGTTTAGGCGAGAAGCTTGTTTTCTTCCTGACGGATGATGCTAACAGGTCTGACTCTTCAGGTTCATAAACATTTTCTTCTGAGGACTTATCTTCCGACATGGATAGAAGATCATCCTCATTTTCAATAGAATCCTTGATTTTTGCAGAAAGTTTATGGCCCGAAGAAGAAGATGATCTTTGTCGCTTTGCACCTTTTGGTACAGAAATATCAGTTCCTGTTTTTCTTTTCTGACGTTTATTGGTTGCTTTAGTTTTGACTGCAGATTCATGGCCATTGCTTGCATCCAACTTATTGTCATCGCCAGCATTATTTGAATCTATCTCCCTCAACACTTTCAAGATATCAAGATCATGTTCAGTTCTCACCTCAGGAGGTGAAGGATCATCCTTCACCTCTTTCCGCATCTTAGATCTAGCTTTAAGCCGTTCCATTATTTTTCCCAAAGGCACCTCATTTCCTTCGGTTTCACTGTCTTTCATGGCCTCGTCTTCAGTAATTTCTGACTTCAACTGGTGAACGTAAGGTGGAAGAATAATAATCAGTCAACAGGAGATCATTTATCACTAGCAAATAAATTGTCAATACCAAGGCTTACTGTTCCATTAGTTTCAAACTTGATTGATTCAAAGTGAACCATGACGCTTTCATCAGCCAACCATGTCTTCACTTCAACCTGTCAAATCACAAAAGGTGAACATCACGCATTTTATGTTGTAAGGAAGAAAAGTTCAGAGATAAATATAGGTGGGAAGGGATGGGAAGCTTTTAGTGGACATATCTCTTTCAGGGTTGGGGGTGGAAGCAGGATAAATTTCTGGGCAGTGCGGGGAGAACGAATTGAGGGTAGCATTCCCTAACTTATATAGTGTATCGTGCCAAAGAGGGATTACAGTGCAACAAATTTGTAGGTCCCATGAGGGGGTAGTTCATTGGGATTTGAGATTTAGGAGGAACCTATATGATTGGAAGATGGAAGAATTTCACAGCTTGGTTGAGCAATTGTATGGGTTGGATACACCGATTAATTCATCAGATGTATGGAAGTGGCGTGAGAGTAGAGACGGAATATTCACTGTTAAATCTTACTTTAAGAGGTTACTAGGGAGAGAGGAACATATTTTTCCTCATTGCCCTATTTGAGAAAAGTGTGCTTCTTTGCGTGGTTGGAAGGAAGGGGGGTGATTCTGACAGCGGAAATCTAAGAAATTGGAGGATCGCCTTTGTTAGTTGGTGTTTCATGTGCAAAAGCTCGGGCGAAGACGTAGATCATCTTTTTATTACATTGTCAGGTGGCTAATTGGTTGTGGAGGGTGGTTCTTAATTTGTTTGGGATGCAATGGGTGATGCCGGGCACAGCAAAGGAGGCGTTGGCTCTGGGCTCACAGGACGGGAACAGAAGTCCAAGGGCATGGCGTTTTGCCCCATTAGCAATCATGTGGGTCATTTGGAATGAGAGAAATAGGAGGGCATTGAAGGGGTGGAACAGGATTTTGTAAAATTACAAAATAATTTTCTGTTCCTTGTTTCTTTTTGGTGTACTCATGAGATCCCTATTTGTATAGAGGATTGGGTCGCTTTGTTGAGACCCATATTTTGGTGTAGGTTCTCTCCTTTCTTGGTATATGGCTTCTATACGGGGTTTCTCCCAATTGTTAGTAAAATCATTTACCTTATCAACAAAAAAAAAGATAGCCTTTGAAACAAGCACAAAGATAAGTATGTGACATACTTTCATCTCTACCGTGTAGAGAATGTAAAGTATAGCAGAATTCGTACTATGGTGTATTTGGAAGTTGCTCAATCCGCCTTCAAAAGAATGTTAGTTTAGCAATATAGAAATAGGGGAGGCTTCATTTTGGTGGACAAAATTAACGGAGTCACAATAGGCAGCCTAAATATTTTCACAGATCCAGATCAACCAACAGTTGGATATACGGATTTTCATTCACACAGATATCAACCTGAATGTCTGCAGATTGTAACCAGATTTCCTCAATTCCTTGTCGAATGAAGGTTAAATAACAGCATACAAACAAACAAAAGGGAGGTGACATTTGAAAGGTCACTTCACTGCCAACACAATTTTGTGAAGAAGAGAGTAAATTCAGAAACAAGAGAGATTAAAGAAAGTCATGACAATAGAAGGCCAGCAAGGAGTCCTACCAACAGAATACAAGTTGAAGTTTCGTGAAGAAAGTAAGAGTCTGGAAAAGATAGTTGAAGAAAAAGAGAATTTACTCAGAGGGTAGTGATTCCGACACTTTTTCAAGTGATATATAAAATTCATCATTATAGAAACATACACCATTGGTAAATAAAGCCTAAATGCTGATGAATCTTACTTTTCCAGCCATTCAACCTGTGAAATATAGTTATATTCAGATCTATGACCAAAACAATAAGTAGCATCTAACATGGCATACCAGAGACTGGTCCTTCTCTTCACCCTTCTCAAGTTGTTTGTAAAGAGATGGAGGAAGAGATACTGATGCTTCGGACTCCTTAAGATCATCCTGGTTGGGAACTAGCCGTTTCGCAATCATCAGGCCAAGGTCTGAGACAGCATATGAGTTCTGCAAATGTATTCACACAATCAAATAGCAGGACAATCTCAGGTATCCTCACTTATGGTTGTTTCGTTTGTGCATATATTCCCCTGGCACCAAGTGATAGAAGGTTGAAGGATAGAACGACAAGCATTGATACACTTAAACAAGTATCAGCTTTCCTTCCTTACCTTTGATATTGCCGAATCTACTGCATCTTCTGAATGTTTTATGCTGTGAAGAATAGAATTTATAGTTAAAATGCTTTCCTTCTCTCTACTAATATCACCTTCAGATTTCCCCTCTTCATCTCCATGCACCAACATTGAGAGGAAAAGGTACAGTTGCCTGAAACAGAACATCCACATATATTTCAACAAAATTAGAGCTATGGAGATAAGGATGGAGAGATTTCTCAGGATGCAGTGTCTAAATCTACCTAAAATGTTATCACGGGGTACTGTCATTAGCCAAACTTGCACACAGACAACAAAAAATGCCAACATCTTAACTACAGTACAACTGACTTCATACTAAAGGGTTTGGGTACATCTTTAAAAGGTCACCATGCCATTACTGAATCCAATAATGGAGACCCCCACCCCCAAAAAAAGGGTTGGCCCCAAGTCCAATAAGCTTATTAAAGATGTATATATGCCACATGTTCTGGATTCTTTTAAAAGGTCATCTTACTATGTTCATACAGTGAAATGCTTAGTTCAAATTCAAGTTAAGCTTAATGATTTAAAATTATTCCACTTCCAGCATTAAAACATCAGCAAAGATTGAATAACATACAGAAAATAGCGAATTCTAATCTATTCATAGAGACACATATCAATAACAAGTTATTAATTGCATAATAATACATCCTCAATAATGAGGAACATTCTATTTATCTCAGATGTTCGACCCCAGTGCTACAATTGCTGAATATAAGTCCAACCATGGGTGGAACATTCTATTTAAATTTCATCAACTCGTTATACAACCTGTGAAGTATTACTGTTTAGGTTGAAAATACTAAAGGAATAAAAAGACAAGCCAAACCATAGACATAAGTTCAATAGTCAAGGAGCTATACATCCAGAGTAGGTGACAAGCACCTTCTTTACCTCCAAGAGAAGTAGTTTAGCTATTCATCCATGAGGATTAACACAACGAAAAAGTGACACCGATGTTTAGAATATAAATCATCAAGTGCTACCAATAGGAGCAAAGGCGGATCTTTTGAAATGGTATAGTAGCAAAGGCAGATTCAATTTCCCATTATCTCTCATTCTTTTCCTTTTATCCCTTTTTTTGTTTGACAGGTACAGGCTGTACAGATTCCTTATAACAAATCAGCAAATTTTCTGAATTTTTTCAGAAGTAATTGGTGACATCATGCACCTTCCAAGTTTTAACAGAGAAGGGTACAGCTGGTTGGTCCAGCCTATTCTTTGAATAAACAACTGGTACACACACCGTCCCCACCCACAAGAAAAAAAGCCAATACACCAAGCACTACATTTAAACGAGTCCATCATGTATTATTTCAGTAAATGATGTACTAAGAGCTTACTAATGCAATCCCATTGAGACTTCTATAAAGAGAAAAACAAAATCCTATGGTAGCCTATGTTATGCAAGTAAATAACTTTTTCGCACTTGCTTTCCTCCCCAAAAAATATTACACCAAGCAACACCTTTTTGGGGTTTGGGGGGGGGGGATAAGTTACGGCAAGCACTACATAACCTTCATTAATGTCTGGGCCAAAATAAATGTGCCCGTATACGAGTAGTACAGCGAAAAATAGAAAACCTACAAAAGTATATGGTTTTTTAGCTCTAGACACCCAATCTTCTATACGACAAGGAACATTATGGGTGCACCAAAAATAAACAAGGGATAGAAGGCTACACCTCAACTTCTCACCCCTTCAAAAGCTCTCTTGTTTCTTCTCTCCAAATAACCCACATAAGCATTACACTCGGATGAGTCCACTGTGTATAATTTCAGTAAGCAAAGTACTAAGAGCTTACCGTAAACAGCGTAATAAATACAGATAAGATCAGAATCTAAAAAAATGCGGGCTGATAACAGGTTTCATCTAATCGTGAGAATAATTGGAAATAAAATTACGCAAGCGTGAGGCATCCTCAAGCTCTTTAAACTTCTATACATGTAACCATCAATAAGTAATACCAGGAAACACTTGTACCTATAAATAGATTCAAATGCTTTAACATCCTTGCATTCGTCAATGTTAGGAAATGAAGAATGATGAGCAAGAGCATGGACCAAGTACGGTAGAATATATTCTGGATAAGGAGCTGGGGTCATAGGTTCAGATTGCGCAGAAAGTTGGCGTGCCTTCCCCTGCTGATAGATCTGGATAACATCACTTAAATTGCTCTTGATCTGTCAATAATTGGGAGATAACAAATCATTAACAAATAAGTATAAGCATATAATCAAGACAGACCTGCCAGTACAGCAATCGCAAATCATACCTCTTCAAAATCTGGCTGCTGAAACTGCAAGTCAAGTAAGAATGCACAAGCGTACTTTGGGTCCAAATAACGATCCTTTAGGTATTGGTGAACTTTGTTGAGAAATAACTTCTTTACTTGAGGGAAACGGGCCTAGTAGCATTAACAGTTAAAAGAGATGATTATTCATACAGTTTGTCTCTATAAAGCTATTGCTGAAAATTGTGTGAGTGGCACATCAGTGGGGGTAATGTCATCTATTTGAGGTTGTAGCTGGTAGAAAATTCACCTCTGATGTCCCCAGAGTAAGGTAAAAGATATCCACGGGAATCTTGTGGTCCCAGTGCTTTGATAGACGAAGCATAGCTTTTGCTGCAGCAAGTCTTAAATGGGCTTTATCAACAGAACTGCAAAATGCCAAAGAAAAGAGAAAGTGAAGCCAGATCTCCTGTGTCAGAAAGCTTTGAACCACACTAGCAAAGCACATCCATCTATTGTCAAAACCACCAAAAGATGGTGATTCCTGCACGGCAGCGGTACCTTGACTTGATTTCCATTGAGATTTCCCCGAAAGAAAGTATGTTTTTCAGGATTCCCAACAAGTCATCAACCCCCAAGCGAAGGTGGGCATCCTTCACTGGTAAATAACTTTTGACCAGTGTCTTAATTCCAAATATCTGAAAATAAAAATTGCAATTTATCCTTCAGAATCTAGTCATAATACTGAAAATCGGAATGGAGATAATAAACGAGTGAAATTTGACCTTCAGTGAACAGATCTCAGTCTGTTCTTCCCAACTTTCTTTGGTTTTACCTTCTGATGTCTGAAAAGAATAATTTGCCTTTAGATGAATGCTAAAACAAGAAGTAAACAGTTCACAAATGTTTGCATTAGTTCAAGAAGACATACATGACCACGCTCCAATATGTTTTTCTTTATGAACTGCTCTATCTCTTTCTCCCTTGTCTCAAAGACTGGCATAGCAGTCTGCGCAATACATCCAAGAGATTGTAGTACAGCAGGTAAATGTGACTTCTCATCTAGCATATCAACAAGTCTCTGCACATTACACAAATAATGTAACACCCAAAAACTTCATCAACATATGACGAAGATAAATCTAGAGAGAGGATAAACCAATAGGCAGTGATTTATATAGGTATAATGAGATAATGACCTACCTTATATAGAACAGAAAGTGACTTGAGCCCATCATCCTTCATTATTGATGCAAGTGCATGTACAGCATACTTGGCCTGCCTCCGGCTTCCCTCCAAGCAAATCCTCTCAAGCATAAGGTCTAATGACCTGTAAGTTACAAGCATAATGTCTCAGCATATTGCAGCAAGGAACAAGCACCAAAGCATAAAGCTCCAAATATGAACCTTGAAGAATCTCCCAATTTTTCTCGGATGGCTCCACCAGCCTTTGCCAAAACATGCAAGACACCTTCTTTAATTATCTCATTATCATCTTCAAGCAGATGTATCAAATCTTCCTCAATTCCAGTAAGCAGCAATGGACAGAAACGTGCAAGAATCTGCAATGCTCATCAAAGAAAGACATGAATTGAAGGAAGCGCAGAAAAGGAAATAACATACTTCCTAAAACAATAATTGATCAAGTCAGAGATGACGCTTTTGTAGTAGTGACATCCGATGGTAGTAACGCATCGAGTAGCTCAGAATTTATAGGGCACTATAGTGTTAGACTGATTCTTAAAGATGCGATAGTTTTGCAAGCAATACCATTATATCAAGATACACCAATGCATCAACCAAAAGCCCCTTGTTTCACTTCTCTCCTTTATAGGTAAACACAATGAAGTCTAGCAAACAAACATGAGGACAAGAAAAATGCAATTATATAAAAGAAGCAAGTTAGTATTAATTTACCACAAGTATATGTGTGCAGCACAGAATCAAATCAGTGCTTCCAGCAGATTTTTGAATGTTAGTCTCCTGAAGGATTTCATTTACATGCTCCTTGTTGAAAAGTACATATGAGCACTTCAATGACAGTGTGCCCAGAAAGTCATAGAGCCGATGCTTCTCACCAAGGATCTTGAGCAATTCATCCTGACAGAGAATAACATCACATGAGAACTGTCATGTACTCATACATTCAAAGGCATTGCAGCGGCTTTAATCTATCAGTAAACAAACAAGATGTGAGAACCCTACATTATAGTCAAAACTAGGTATTTTCCTTACCCGAGAACTAGAAGCTTGAATAGAGTTACTGTTTGGATCAAGGAGAGCTGTTAATATCCTCCAGACATTAGCATCTTTTAACTGATCAAGAATCTGAAAGCTCTCTTCTGCCTTTCCAGGATCAGTAAAACAACGAGACATGATTCGGAAGCAAAATACAACTTTCTTTAAGATCTCAGTGGCATCGCCATCCTGCAATTATTTTACATTGAAGTTCAGTAATAAGCTGATGCATTCACCTTTAGCCTTTTATTGTTCAGAAAGAAAGAGTGAAAGAGTTGCAAACCTGGTGCATCTGCCTTAAAGAAAGATACCTCCTCATCTCTTGCTGCAACCTGCAGCGCAGTCCAAAACTCAATGAATATGTAGTTCAGATTGTACTACAAAAGTGAGATAAATAGAGACAGAAACAACATCCAGGAACACCTGACATCCAGATCAAACATTCATGACAAACCTTTGCTTATGCTCCAGCAGCTTCTCAAGCGCTCTAACCTCAACCTTGTCAAAACTCAAGAAAACCCTAACCCATTTTTTAACTTTATCCTTGATTGAGAATTCACTTGGAAACAAGGATGAGCAAAGAATGTGTTCAACGATGTCTGATCTGTAGACAAAGACACTAGTCAATAATGTATTTACCAAATGCTTGTCAAATGAGCCTGTTCAAAAAAATATAAAACTTCTGATGTTGCAGCTTCAGATTCCAAAACTCCAAGTTAAGGTGTGGCCCAGAGCACACATTAGGAACATGGAGTCCCATTCAGGAACTACAATATAACTTGCGGTCTGTGTTTAGAGTAGAAGCTTCACTTGCCAATTACTTAAGATTCCACAAGGAAACAACTTAATAGTTTAATTCTCAATTTCTCATCATTTGCTAAGAAAATAATTCATCCATCTTTCACTTATCAAAATCATAATATAGCCTTCCGCAAACAGCAATGGCAAGTTACCTGAAATCCTTGTCATAAAAACATCTCAAAATCCTCCCTGGGATCCAATCATATTCGTCGCCTTTAATTGAGCCAGTGGAAGAGTTTAAGCAATAGATTCTGTATATATCAGCCAGCCTCTCCAGCGTGTATTTTTTAACAAGAAACTGAATACATAAGACAAGACAGCTATCAGAAGATGGAGTAAGAATTCATTAATTGTCAATTTCAAAGTCAAATAGACTCTTAAAACTAGACAAGTTACATACAGATTTATCTCGAATGCGCTCTGCTACCAGCTTAATCATTTCAACCTTTATGGACGTAAGGGTGTTACATGCCGCATCACAAAGCACGGCAACAACTTGTTTGCGCACATTTTCATCATAATCCAACAGCCGGTCCCGAAGGGCAGCTAGAACATGTTTCAATTAGATTACCGAATGAATAAATAAATAAATAAATAAAGATTTCCAATATTCTTACAGATGATCTGAGGCGCTTCTTGTCTAAATGGATTTGACAGCAAACATCCCTTGACATGTTCAAGAACAGACATTCGGACCTCAACTATTCTATCAGTAAGTCTCTTCAAAAATTCCAAGAAAATTGGTTGAAAGGCTTCAGAGATAGCAGATCCCGACAGAGCAAAAAGATCCCCAATTAAGTGTACAGCTTTTAATCGTACATCCAGCTGATCTGTCTGTCACATTCAAGCTTGTATGTTAGATTGTCAGAAGTAGGAAAGGGAAGAAAAGATCTCCTAGATAAATGAACATAAATGACTCTAGGTAACATATCTTGAGTTAGTCAATTACTTCAAGACTGACATCTGGAGGTACTCAGCATCAAAAAAGAAGCTAATGGCTAAAATCCTTTAAACTACACCAGCTACCTCAACAGGTCAACCAGGCCATAAAGAAGAGAGAAAAACAACGGCTAGTAAGTTTCAATAATGATTACTAAGTTGTCAAGACATTTTTTGAAAAACTAAAGCACGGATTCACACAGTTTACATTACTTCACAGGAAAAAAAAGATGATCTAAATAACACAGAGAGGGGAAGAAGAAATTAATGCACCAGTAGCTCTCCTGTGATGTAGGGAACAACTCCTGATAGGATCTTAGGAGCACAACGGTAAATATCATAAATGACTTCATGATAGTCAATTTCAAATGTTGTTGGCCTGCTGTCTCCAGACATTGAAGAAACAAGAAACTGTTTTATGCTGGGCTCCAATTTTCCTGCACACTCCTCTATCACCTTCATAGCGAGCCCCCTTCCAGCTATTGTAACACCCTGATAAAGTGTTAAAACCCAGTTCTTCAGGATAAAGCACCCAAAGAAAGAAATAAAAACTCCTGCAGATATATTTCATCATGCAACACAAACACTTACTTTCTTATGGCGGCCTAGAACCGACAAAATGACATGTAAAAGATCCTCCCGAATATCCTCACTCTCTTCTATGAGAACAACCATAATAGTTTGCATTGATGTCAGAACACTATCTTGATGCTCGTCCCTACATACATGGTGTATAAGACAGGAAGTTATTGAATTTGGGGGGAAGTTGGAGCAACAAAAATTCGTATACAGCAGTAGGTACAATTTTTAAACTTTTAAGATAAAATTTCATCTCCCAACATATATGGGCATACATTCATCATGATATGCACTTTGATCATATTTTCTAAATTAAGCACCCCAAATTAAGATATGCAGTGACACTTGCCTCTTTTGTTTTGATAAGTAGTGCAGTGACACTTACCTTGTTTTACCTTCTTCAGTTTTTTCACATTAGTGAGAGCCATACTAGATTATTTTTGTTGCTTGAACAGGCTAAGAAACACTTTGAAATGGGGTCAAAGTAAAAACGGAAGTTTTACCCATGCTCTTTACCCAAAAAGCTGATGAATATGGCTTTCAAAAAGCAAAGTGGGTGGAAGAAGTTGTTCAAACATTTGTGGCATAATTGGGAGAAGAAGACAGCGATAGTGACCAAAAGAATATTGGACCTTACAAGATTTATGATACGTGGTTTGACAAAAGTCCTAGAAGTGCAACTAATTTTGGGAAATAAATTCATCTTCAAGGTGTGAATACGTCCTCCCACCTATTTTGACCTGCTCCCACCTTTTTCGCACTTTCTTTCGTGTTTCCTTATCATTTTTTCCCCTCTCTTCTCTTTGTATAGAGTTTGATCTTTCTCCTTCTCTTAAATTTCAACGTTTGGCATGTTCAAATGCGAGAGGAGTCAAATAGCGTTTGGCCCTATTAAGTCCTTTCAGCACGATTTATTGAGTACTAGTGTAGTTTCAACACAAAAACAACTGTTAGAGTTCAAGCCAGCCAATTGAATGGAAAAATAAAAGTATTTTGGCTAAGTACACATAAGATAGAGCAAATGGAAGAGAAAAAAGGAACATGTGAGAGCACACACTGATGTTTGAGTTGACATGCTTAGGAAGAAAACCAACACTTCATTACTAAATGCCCCAATAACATCATTTGCCACATCATAAAGTTACTAAATGTCATCTGATTTGTAAGGTGGTGTCAAGTCTGTGGAGGGTGGTTCTGAACTGTTTCAGATACACAGTGGGTGATGCCAGGTACAATAAGAAAGGTGTTGCATAGCTGTGCATTTAAAGCAGGAAAAGAACAACTTGGGAGATTGCCCATTTGGCCCTTATGTGGGCAGTATGGGAGGAGACAAATATGTGAGCATTTTGAAAATGACTTTGTACATTTGCAGAATAGCCTCTTGCATCTTTTCTTTTTGACACACCTACCAGATAGCTAATTATATAGAAGATTGGGTGTCTTTCGTAGATAACCATATTTGAATGTATCCTTGAGAATGCATGTTTCCTACTTATTAGTATACTACTTGAATACAGGAGCTTTTCCCAGGATTTATAAAATATTTACCTTTCTAAAAAAAGGGTATTTAGTGTCATCAAAGACCAGAAATTGGTAACAATTTGTTTTTAGCTGAGCCAAATTCTTCAGAAAGCAAGATATTGCAGCAGCACTACTAGGTGACAAGTCTGCCACAAAGTTTACTGACAAGACCTTCTCATACAAGATAAAGCTCACCTGACAACACTGAGAAAAGTCCGGAACATTTCATTGATAAGATCATCACACTCAAGATCCAGCATTACAACACATGATCTATATCTTGCTAGAGTTTCTAAGATGACAACTCTTCTTCCAAAGGATGGACTATTTATATCACCTAAGCCGCTGAAAGTGCTGACAATCAAATGGAAGATGTCCTGATTCAAACCAAAGCACAAAACAGGTTTTTAGCTGCTCCATAAATTGAGGGCATATAAATGTGACACCGAGTCTCTTTACAATTATATATAATTACCTTTAGAACATCATCACTGTAAGGAGCTTCAGGTGCAGTAATTCTTGTTATCTCACAGATACAGGTGGCAACAAGAAGCTTAACCTCCCTATCTTGATGCTTTAGGAGTTCTGGTTTAACCATAGCAGCTTGTAAGGGCTGCATGGCCTCCAACATAACTTTTGGTGGTGACTGCTCCAACTCAGAAAGAAATGTTGTGCCTTGCTGCTTGTGGAAAATTCAATCATGTATTACAGGTTTGTAATAGATTCAATCAAACATTACAGCAACGGCAAGGTGAAGGATATAACTGAATCTCAAGTTTGTGAAAACATGAATCTTAAAGCAGTCACGAGGTTATAAAAGCAGTTTGAGAATAGAAAACCACTTCTTTAAAACCCATATGCAATAGACAAATATCCAAAATCTCCTAACAGAAGTAAAAAGTAAAATGCTCATATCCAATCGTACAAAAGAAAACAAGTTAAACCAAGTAAGCTCATATTAAGAGCTGTGCTGGATAGACACTAGACACTGGATAGGTAAGCATAGAGTTTCACAAGAAATGGCACTCAAGAGAAGTGCCCAATACAAGATTTCAAAACAAGATACACAGACCCAAAAGATAACCGGTTACAAGGACACTCAATTTGCGAACTGACCCAAAGAAGCAAAGACCAAAAAGACCCAAAAGCAGACAGCCTAAAAATATTGGGACAAGATCACAAGATCATCATCAAGACAAAAACAGTCAAACTACAGATAGCACAAAGTTGAGACAAGATCATCATCAGAGTACCACACGATGCAGTATAACCATTAGTGGGATGTTTGAAAGGATCTATAACTAGAAAAGTAGCAGCAAGCACTGAGTGCAAATTGTTAAAACTGAGAAGGTTTCAAAGCGCAGAAAACAGGCGGCTTCCAATTATCATGAAATGACTCTCATAGCAGGCAATTAGCTAGTTGATCAACAGATGGAGAACACATCAAACTTTAATAAGGAAATGATAAAGCACATAAAATGGGACGGACATCATTTGAAGCAATTAAAGATCAACATTAATATGTCTCTATTGATGTCGGGTGAGCAAGTTCCTGGTCAAAATTTATCTGCACTCGGTCATTACAACAGGCTGCATTTCCCTGCACTATCTTTGAGCGCCAAATGCCAACTTCATATATTCTAAATTTCTTATTACTATTTTAAGGACATAAACGAAAAATTCAATTAATAATAATCGCATTAATCACAAAAAACGTTGAAGAAAGTCATCAGAGAAAAGGTTTTAAATAAGTCTCAACTTTTTATGCAAGCAGGGGAAGTTTGTATTTTCTGGGTTAATTAATCACTCAAGGGATAGAATATTTTAAATGCAAAGAAATAAATGATCCATATAATGGGATTAGAAATGAAGCATGAGATTTCTGCACCTTTTCCATTTGCAAGAATCAACAGTGTCACCTTAGTATAAGGATCAAGAAAGAGTGCCGTCCCCTTAATTTTTCTCATTGTACTTATTCAAGTCAGTCATGAATCAATAAGCAAACATTAATCAAGAACATAACTTTTCAAGTCAGCTTCCACAAAATTGAAAAATAAGGACACACTAAACAGGAAACTAAAGAATCCGATCTACTGCAAAAGCAATCCAAGCAGATCTGTCGACCAAATTGACCGGAAAACATGCTCAATGTACAACTTTACTTTTCTATTTTGCTTTGGCAGATCCTAAATAAGTAAATAGAATAAGAAGATATTGAAACTTGCAAGACAGATACAGAACAAGCTTTAGTAATTAGCAGCTTTAGATACAGGTCAGTGTAGGGGTGGCAAACGGACGGGACACGACAGATATTGGCGGTTCGGAAATAATAATGCAAAAAAAGGATAAATTATCCGACCCGATCCATATTTAATATGGAAAAAAACGGGTTAATTGGCGGATAATATGGATATCCATATTATCCATAGCTTCTTGAATATGATCACTTTTGGGAGAATTGCTAGTCTCCCAAACTTGAGGAACCCCCAATTTGAGGCTTTACAAATGTAAAAGTTAAACCCATTAGATATCCATCGGTTATCCACTGGTTATTCGTTTACTAAGTGGATAATATGGGTGGATAACTGTTTTCTTCTAACAATCTTGCCGCCACTAGGCCAGTGTAATGGGAGTTGTAATTTCAGGAGGTTCTGATAGTAAATGAGCAATCTTCAGCAAGGCCTTTGGTTCAACTAGGTTTCAATCCCAAACTACTGGGGTCCGCCTTATGAATCTTTTGTATCCATCAACTCATTCCAATACTAAATAATCTGTTTTTTATAAGGCAGACAAGGTTTTTCCAAACTACATAATTTACTTCATATTGGTGTTTGCACCAAAATAAGGAAATTTTAAGAGACTACCATCATGACACTTTTTCCCTGCAGTAAGTGGCCAGAGGCAGCTAAAATTTTATGTTTATGATGTGGTGTAATTACCAAGATAACTGTCTGGTTTCTCATCCCCAATTTTTTATTTTAAAAAATTTAATTGACAATCATAAGTCTATAACAGAATGGGCTCT
>AWOL01S0194547.1:2309-14111 GCA_000715115.1 Nicotiana otophora | reverse complement strand
AGGCCCCGTAAAATCTCATCGCGGCTTGGACTTTTTGATTTGAACAATGCACTGGAAAGTGAAGGAAAGATTTGGGCAGAAAAATATATTTCTACGGCCCACTATGCGGACACAGAATCACTCTACGGAATGCATAATGGCCGCAGAATGAAGCAGGGGAGATACATTTTGGGGGAAAATCTGCGGTGCTTTGTGCGACCGCAGACCAGTTTTGCGGTGCATTAAGTGATCGCAGAACGGGTCTGCAGGCCGCACATCTACCGCAGACCCAGGCAGATTGTTTCTATTTTTTTTTGCACCAATTTTGCGATCACATATANTCCTTATTTGTTTGAATAACCATGTATTTATAAAGTGGTGTTCTATGAAAATTCCAAGGATTACCTTCTATGAATTATGTATCATTTGTACAAATTGACGTTAAGGGTGTTCATCTCTGGTAATATATTACTTGTGAGGACATTGTTAGTGTTGTTTTGTGTTATGTTACGTCATTGGATTATGTATATGTTGTTAGAATGTCTTTCTGGGGCTTTCTGGCAGGTGGATAGGCCCAGTTACAAGGGAGAATCAGGCAAATATTTAGAAATTTGTGGAGTTAGCCAAATTTTGAAACTACTGGTTTGTGTGAATTAACAATTGAGTTACGTTGAATGCTAATGAAAGAATTTGACCCTCATTCGAGGATGAATGATCCTAAGTGGGGGAGAATGTAACGCCCCGTAAAATTTCACAAACGAAAAAATAATGTTTCATGGTGCCGGACTAGGCCCCGTAAAATCTCATCGCGGCTTGGACTTTTTGATTTGAACAATGCACTGGAAAGTGAAGGAAAGATTTGGGCAGAAAAATATATTTCTACGGCCCACTATGCGGACACAGAATCACTCTACGGAATGCATAATGGCCGCAGAATGAAGCAGGGGAGATACATTTTGGGGGAAAATCTGCGGTGCTTTGTGCGACCGCAGACCAGTTTTGCGGTGCATTAAGTGATCGCAGAACGGGTCTGCAGGCCGCACATCTACCGCAGACCCAGGCAGATTGTTTCTATTTTTTTTTGCACCAATTTTGCGATCACATATACAACTGCATATCAGTTATGCGTTCGCATATGCGACCGCATACCCTGTTACAGAGCTTCATTTTTGGGTTTTTATCACCCGACCCTACTTTGTTAAATAGACGATTTGTACCCTTTTTTTAGCTAAAATCTGACATTTTGAGAGTGAGAGAGTGATCTTCAACAAATTGTCCTTCAATTCTTGCTCGAATCTTTAAAGATTAACAAGGAAAACTCACTAGGTCTTCATCCTAGAGGTAAGATTCTACACCATAACCCCTAATTTCGAAATTATCTGAAGCTTAACAAGGAAAACTCACTAGGTCTTCATCCTAGAGGTCTTCATCTTGATTTTTGGGTATGAGAGTGGTTTATAAAACATGCATGTGTTATCAAAGGGGTGTAGGAAGATTGTTGAACTAAAAATGGTGAGAAATGGGTTGTGGGATGACGGAATCTTCCATAATAGGACCTTGAAATCTTAATGCATACTTAGTGTTTTATAAAGTGCTCAAATGAGCTATAACCATGATCAGCTTCCTAATGTTTGGTTCAACTTGTTATATTTCTAAAATAGATTGAAGTTGATAAGAATTCCTGATCATTTAAGAGTTTAAGGAAGCTCAATTGAGGTATGTTGGCTAAACTATTCTTTAAGAATTGGAACCTCAATATCCTTGTAAGTTCCAAGATATTTATTGCAAGTTTATTATTCCGAATACATTTTGTGACAAAGATATATGTTCAATTCATGTTTCACATGCTCTTATCATATTGTATTATAAATTGAGGATGTGTTCCTAATTATGTATTATGTATCTACGTGTTATAATTCCAAGTTGTGATTTATATGGAAACTTATTATGGCAAATTGTGTAGAGATTGTGATTGGGGTTACACCTCCACCCGCATATATTGGGGTGAGGCGCATGGCCGCTTTGTGTATGATTTTGGTATTGTTGTTGCACCACCACCCACCTATATATATTGGGGTGAGGCGGCATGGCCGCTTTGTGTAGGTATTGGTATCGTTGATGCATTTCCACCTGCATATATTGGGGTGAGGCATTGAGGCCGTTTGTGTGAAAATGGGTATTTTGTTTACACCTCCACCAACATACATTAGAGTGAGGCGACAGGGCCGCTTTAGTAGAGATTTGGTATAGTGCTTACACCTCCACCTGCATACATTGGGGTGAGGCGGCAGGGCCGCTTTGTGTGAAAATAGTTACAGTGGATCTCATCTTAAATTCTATAAATGTTAATGACAGCTCTTGATGAGCTTGCTTTGGTTTAAACGACTATCTATGCTATTCAATTGTCGCCTTGATTCATTATATTCATACTGTATTTCTGAGTTCTTAAATTGGTTTTTGGTTTGCATACTAGTACTATTCGACATGTACTAACGTCCCTTTTGCCGGGGGAGCTGCATCCTTAATTGATACAGGTGGTTCCACAACAAAGGATACTGACCGATGATTGTACTGCTCATTATACCCAGCTGACTTGGTGAGCCCCATCTCGTTACGGGGTTGTGCAGCTTTTGTATAGTATGTGTTATCGTGTTTTGAGGTATATCCAGAGCCTTGTTGCCGGCACTATGATTGTACTCTTTGGTATTTTTAGAGGTTCCGTAGACTAAGTGTGGGTTGTATATGGGTGTTGGGAATGATAAACAAGTTGTGTTGTGATTAAATCACTTGTTACACTTTGAACCATAAAGGTTTGTGTGTGTGTTTTGAAATCTTAAAATGAAGTAATTTATGGTAAGAAATTGGTATTGCATACCTTAAATTGCTCTTGTTGTGTTTTGATGTTCCAACCTAAACTATACAAGGATAAAATACATGCTGATATTTCCCCTTAACAACCCTATAAATCAAGAAGAAAGGCTAGAACATAGCTAAACCAAATCATGTCGAAAACAAAATGAAAACCCTACAAACCTCTTGTGTTCTTGCTTCCAAATATTATTGCCTTTTATCCACACCTTAATTATGCTTGTATAAGTAAAAGAAAAAGGTCAAAATCTTCCTTAACCACGAAGCTCTTTCGAAAAAACTAGTTATAAGGAGAAAGGGCGATGGCAAAGTCTTACCTATGTCGTAAGCATCGCGTTGATGTGTTTGCGTCTTGATTTTGAATTGCGGATGATGGAGTTGCTTCAAAACCCTAACGATGTATTTAGGATCTCTAGAGAGACGTTTTAGGTCTGATTTGGGTCGAAGTGAGCCTTAGAGACAAAGGCTACAACTTTATATATCAAGATAAACTTCAACCGCACTTGTGGGTCCTAAAGGGAGCTGCATGTGCAGTTTTGTGAAAATGTGAATATCTGTATACTCCGATGTCGTATCGATGAATGGTTTATTGCGTTGGAAAGTAGACTTGTATATCTTTAATTTGGTGGTTGGATCACCCTGTAAATCCAATTACATTAAGAGAAAATCTAAGTAACATTAGACCTAATTGGTATGTAAAATTATCAACGTAACTTGCGACAACTTTTGTTGACTTTTGCTTCCTAACTCGTTTGCCTTAAAAACATAACACATGACTATAATATGACTAAAATACCTAATAATATCACATCCTTAGCATTTTAATCATCCTAGTATCACCCCCAAAGTACGAGTTATAGCATTCCCAACTTCGCATTTCGATGAAACTTATTTTGTTCAATTATTTTAACTTCTAATCCTTCAAACGCTCTTGGCACCTACAATTCATGATCTTAAATATTTGCAACCTCAAAAGTAATACGATTAACTTACATTATGTACTTTATAATATGATCTAATTTCCAAGCATACATCAGCTGATTTACGATGTACTTTTACGTACGAAACCATGGGGTGCAATAGTTTTACACTTCGCAGTCACGAAAAAGCCTTCATGATTAACTTACGATGTACTTTTATGTAGGAAAACATGGGGTGCAATAGTTTTACCCTTCACAGTAGCGGAAGAGCCTTCGTGATTGCGAAGAACCAATTTAACCAACTCCCTAAACCTCCTAAGCAAACATGAGACTACTGACGCAATTGCGATGACAAAACATCCCCAGGCTTCCCGTTCGCGGACTCGTCCTTGTGACAGCGATGAAAAACACGTTCCACACGACCTCACCTTCCTTCTACGTGAACGCGTCCCCACACTCGTGTTCACAATGAACAAACACCCTAAGGTTTTGCGAACGCATCCTTATCTTCCCGAACGCGAAGAGAAAAAAACCACCTACCAGCGAAGACTCTACGCTATTGCAACATATTCTTCGAGATCGCGAAGAGGGATACCGGGAGCATAGAAATCAAAAGTTCCAACACATGAAGAAATGGTCTAAAACCCATCTGAAAAACACCCGAAGCCCCCGGGACCCTGGACAATCACACCATCCAATCCCAAAACACAATGCGAACTTACTCAAAGCCTCAAATCACATCAAACAACACCAAAATCACGAATCGCTCCCCAATTTAAGCCTAATGAACTAATGGACATTTCTAAATGCAATACTAACGGCGAATAAGCCTAAACACCTCGGAATTACCTGAAAATTTCCATGTAAGTCCCAAATGAACTAAAGGACCTATTCCAATTCCCGAAATAATAATCTGAGCCCTATATCATCAAAGACAACCCTTGCTCAAACCTATAAACCTTCCAAACCTTTAACTTTCTAACTTTCGCCTATTTATGTCAAAACAACTTACGGGCCTCCATATTCGCATCTGGACATATTCCTAAGTCTAAAATCACTATTCAAAGCAATCGGAACAATCAAAACACTATTATGGGATCATTTACACAAAAGTCAAACTCCGATAAACTCTTTCAACTTAAGCTTCCAACTTTGGGACTAAGTGTCCCAATTCACTCCGAAACACACCCGAAAACGAACCAACCACCCCGAAAAGTCACGTAACCACAAATGAACATATAAGAGACAATAAATAGGATAACGAGGCTACAATACTTAAAACAACCAGCCAGGACGTTACATTCTCCCCCCCTTAATAAACTAATTTCGTCCTCGAACATGACAATAACTATTTTGAAGACGTCAAATCACTGAATGAAATCACCATACACATTCTCACGGGTGATCCCACATCACCCAAATCTTCAGAAGCCTAACAACACCACCTCAACTTAAGTTTACTGCTTCCCCCATACTAATTAGCCTTAGAACCAAATTTCAACATCTAAGCATTTCACCAAAAACCCGATCTTCACATAAACACACTGTATCAACCGCAACCCGCCATAAAAAATCATGCATAAATCAACAACGTATAACCACATGTTGAAACACATCACATATCAACACCACCATCCACAATATCTACCTATAATCCAACCCTTGTAACTATCTTTATATCAACTAGAACCTTGTTCTAAACCTTCCCAACACTGCTAATGATGTAGGAAACATATAAATCTCATAAATAGTCACCCAATCAACATGTGACACTGTCACGACCCAAAATCTCACTTGTCGTGATGGCGCCTATCTCATTACTAGGCAAGCCGACAACCTCAATAAATCACAAATTCTTTTACGATTGAAAACATAATATTTAGATTTAATAGAAAATACCAAAAATAATGATAGAAATACACTCCCAAAATTCGGTGTCACTGAGTACATGAGCATCTAAATGATGATATAGTCTGACTGATAAAATACTGTCTGGAAATACAGAACAGTACAAATAACTGAAAGAGAAGAGAGTCAAGGTCTGCCGATGCCAAGCAACTACCTCGATAATCTCTAATAGTTATTCTCCGAAACCTAGCAGCCGCCATATCCGGAAGTACCTGGATCTGCAAACGAAGTGTAGAGTGTAGTATGAGTACAACAGACCCCATGTATTTCATAAGTAACAAGACTAACCTTTGGGCTGAAAGTAGTGACGAGCTCAATAGGTACAACCCAATATGAAATAACAGTACAGAAATGTAGGCATATTTTCAAGTTCAACAGATTACTCAGTACAAGTAAAATAAATCAACTTTGTATGATATGAGGAATATAACTGTAGACATCAAAGTTTTATCGGATCAAATCCATATGAAATTTGGGAAAACTCCTTAATTTAAGACACTACAAGTAGAGTCCATTGAGGTTTTATTGGAGGCTACTCTATCTGAAACCCTAACTTGGAGGCTATTATACCTGAAACCCTAGCTTGGAGGGTACTCTACTCAAAACCCTAGCTATACCTATAAAAACGGACCACATATTCCCTATGAAAGCATCTCGAAATTCCATAAAACATCATGGAATATTCATAAAGTGATCAAAGAGATCAAATATTATCTTTCTCAAAGCCGCCGAAGTGATCAACAGATGTTCTTCCTTTTCATGGAGATCAAATACATCCTAAGTAAGTTCACATCATCCTACGTTCGAGAAATACGCTGGTTCAGCCCTCTAATCTCGGAGAACAATCTAGAGAGAAGAATCAAGGGAACAAACAAAATTGTACCCGCATCATTTTATCAATAAAATTGTGTTTCTTCATATTTATATTGTGCTTGTAATTTCTTTTTGTATCGCAAATAATTTATTGTCTACAAATTTTGGCATACCCAGTGGGAAAATCTCTACCTCTCATCTCAACTTTTCAATCATCAAAGTTCAAGAACATTGAAATGGCTTCAAAAAAAATCAACTCCAGTTCAACTTCCACCAAGACTGCTAATTCCAGGTTCTATGCTGATGTTGAAAGCATCCTCGATGTTACCTTTAGAAGCTTTGGACCAGTTATGATGAGCAAAGCAAACTTATTAGGACAACAAGAACCCCAAGTTCCATCCGTATCAACCCCTGTTTTCGGATCTTCATCCTCAAAAGGAGCAAGATCTTTCACAAACACACCCGAAGGAGGAAGCGATGTTGCTGAAAAGATCAAGAAAACTCTTGCTTTGCTTGACCTCTCCGGATCCAAGCACTCTCCAGTGAAGGAAGATGATGATGCTTCAAGTGATGGATCCTCCCAACTTACACCACATAGCGTGAGCCAATCAAGGATCAATTTGTGTGAAAATCCATGCTACTCTCCATCGTCCACGACAATCATGCAAGCCATGGTGACAAAAACTTCATCTGTATAGGAGAAGTTGGCAAACTTGATGGAAGCAATTGCTGGCTTAACCAAGTGCATGCAAAATCAAGATGCTATAATCGACAAGCTAACAGATAGGGTGGGAATCTCGATGGAAGAAGAATCCACCCATGCACCTGGCAAACTCCCAGAAGTTCAAGAGATGGATCCTCCCCCACAACAAGTTGCATCTTGGCCATTTGACGCTTGGGGATTGGATGTTGTTGGACCACTGCCAAAGTCCTCTGGTGGGCACCTATATATCTTGGCTGCAAGTGACTGCTTCTTAAAATGGGCTGAAGTTGTTGCTCTTAAGGAAGTAAAGAAGAAAAATGTTGCAAGTTTAATCCAAGTAAACATTATCTATCGCTTTGGCATTCCTCGTTACATAATAATGGATAATGGCAAGCCGTTCGACAATAGGTTGATGAACAAGATTTGTGAACTCTTTGGCTTCAAGCAACGTAACTCTTATATGTACAATGCTGTCGCCAATGGTCTAGCCAAGGCATTCAACAAGACTCTATACAACTTGTTAAAGAAAGTCGTCTCCAAATCCAAATGGGATTGGCATGACTGTATGGAGGAAGCTCTATGGGCATATAGGACTACTCACCGCACACCAACACAAGCGACCCCTTATGCACTCGTTTATGGAGTTGAAGCCTTCTTACTACTCGAGCGTCAAATACCTTCATTACGATTAGCTATTCAAGAAGTTATCACTGATGAGAAATTGTTGGAAGCTCAACAGAGTCTTGAATGTTATCAAGCCCGATTGCCTCGCGCCTTCAATANGCTGGCTTAACCAAGTGCATGAAAAATCAAGATGCTATAATCGACAAGCTAACAGATAGGGTGGGAATCTCGATGGAAGAAGAATCCACCCATGCACCTGGCAAACTCCCAGAAGTTCAAGAGATGGATCCTCCCCCACAACAAGTTGCATCTTGGCCATTTGACGCTTGGGGATTGGATGTTGTTGGACCACTGCCAAAGTCCTCTGGTGGGCACCTATATATCTTGGCTGCAAGTGACTGCTTCTTAAAATGGGCTGAAGTTGTTGCTCTTAAGGAAGTAAAGAAGAAAAATGTTGCAAGTTTAATCCAAGTAAACATTATCTATCGCTTTGGCATTCCTCGTTACATAATAATGGATAATGGCAAGCCGTTCGACAATAGGTTGATGAACAAGATTTGTGAACTCTTTGGCTTCAAGCAACGTAACTCTTATATGTACAATGCTGTCGCCAATGGTCTAGCCAAGGCATTCAACAAGACTCTATACAACTTGTTAAAGAAAGTCGTCTCCAAATCCAAATGGGATTGGCATGACTGTATGGAGGAAGCTCTATGGGCATATAGGACTACTCACCGCACACCAACACAAGCGACCCCTTATGCACTCGTTTATGGAGTTGAAGCCTTCTTACTACTCGAGCGTCAAATACCTTCATTACGATTAGCTATTCAAGAAGTTATCACTGATGAGAAATTGTTGGAAGCTCAACAGAGTCTTGAATGTTATCAAGCCCGATTGCCTCGCGCCTTCAATAAAAGATTTCTCCCAAGATCCTTTCAAGTAGGAGATCAAGTTCTTGCCATAAGAAGACCCATTATTACTTCCCATAAACCTGTAGGGAAGTTCACTTCAAAATGCGATGGGCCCTATGTCATGTAAGAAGCTTATTCAAGTGGGGCTTACAAGCTGGTTGATGCAGATAGCATGAGAATCGGCCCTATGGCAAGTTTTTGGAGAAATATTATCCTTGAAGTTGCAATGCTCCTTGACGCATGAGCCTAAACTGCATGTTCCTATACTCTTGGCCAGCATGAGTCTAATCTATGTACGGCACACAACCAAAAACAAAAGGCCTGCTAGGTTAAAAACCTCGAAAGAGGCAGCCTATGAAAAAGTTAGGACATAAAGAGAAAATTAATTACCCATTCTGAACTACAGTATGACTTGGTCCTCTTCGGCGAGGTACGTAGGTAGCTTAGACTTTCATTCTGAGTTCAGTCACATAAGATCAAAAGATACATAACCCCCCAATCGTTTTCCAAATGAAGTACGATGGAATGTAATTCATTCAATCAATATTTGAAAATCGAGCTGATATACCATTCTTCTGTTAAACTTTGGATCCCATTTTATTTAAAGGAGGCAAGACACTATGGTAAATTGGTGTCTGTAATGAAATGATTAATATCTTCTAGGGGGATACCAAGCATTTGCATTTAAGTCCGGGAATTCGTTATGCCTTCATGTTATCCAAACCTTCAAGTTTTGTTTGGCAAGCCTTCACGACGTTTCAAATTTAGTAAGACTTGAACCCAAGACATTTGGTGAGAATGAAGCTCTTGAATTTAAACTCCTGTCAATTAAAAAGGTCTTGCGATCTTGAGGTTTCCCAAACCAACATACAGAAATTTGGTGAAGTCGCACTAATTTGGAACTGCCGGCATATTAGAAACCAATGTCGACTTCGAACTGTCATCTGAAACGATCCTTTAGGCATTAAATTTTTCATTTTGGATATGTTATAGATTTTGAAGTTTAGTGTCCAGAAATTTGAACGGTTTGTGATTTCAACGTCCCTACTTCAAGATACAAAACTTTTGGCGAAGTCGCGCAAATCTGAAATCGTCGGTGTGTCAAATTTTAGTATTGACCTCAAAATATTATATGAAACTATCCTTAAGGCATTAATTTTGCATTTTGGATATGTTATTGATTTTGAAGTTTAGTTTCCAAGGAAAATCGAATGTTTCATGATTTCAATGTTCCTACATCAAGATACAAAAGTTTTGGTGAAGTCATGCAAATCTGAAATCGTCACCGCGTCAGAATTTAATATTGATTTCGAACTATTATCTGATACTATCCTTAAGGCATTAAATCTTGAATTTTGGATAAGTTATAGATTTGCAAATTATCAAAAAATAAAACGGTTTGTGATTTTGACTTTTCTACACCAAGATATGACTTTTTTGGTGAGACTGCCGCAAATCTAAAATGTTTAACGTGGTGGAATCTAAAGTTGGTTTCAAAAACATATTATCTGGGATAATTCTGAAGGTGTTTGATTCTATGATTTGGACATATTTTAGATATTGAAGTCTAATTTTCAAGAAATCAAACGGTTCATTATTTGGACTCTCCCACGACAAGATACGAATCTTTTGTTACAAGCGCGTAAAGCTGAAAATTATGGAACCAAGATAAAAGTCAGACAATGTAAAGCAAAAGAAAAGCTGGTATATTTAAGCCCTCGAAGTCTCCAAGTTGAATTCTTTAAGTCCGTCGGTCTTCAAGTTGAAGTTTCCAAGTTGAAGTCTTCACATTCTCCACTCTTGAAGTTGAAATATTTAAGCCCTCGAACTCTCCAAGTTGAAGTCTTCAAGTCCGTCGATCATCAAGTTGAAGTCCCCAAGTTGAAATCTTCAAGTTTGCTAATTTTTCAAGTTGAATTTTAAAAGTCAACCACTCTTCTAGTTGAAGTCTGCAAAGTCTGCAAAATCTTCAAAGTTTTCCAAGTGTTCAAGTCAATGTCGTCTAGTCGATGTCGTCTTCGAGTTGAAGCGTTATAACTTTCCAATCTTAAGGTGGACATATAAGTCCCTTTGTACCTTAAGTTGGCTTCTTCGTGGGTTTCTCATTAAAAAGAACTATAAGTTTCATTGAGAGTAATCTCTCTGGTAGTCGGGCCACATTAAGAGTAATCTCTCAGGTGGTCGAGCCACATTGAGAGTAATCTCTCTGATAGTCGGGTCATTTTGAGAGTAATCTCTACAATAATCGAGCCACATTGAGCGTAATCTCTCTAATAGTCGGGTCATTTTGAGAGTAATCTCTCTGGTATTCGAGCCACATTGAGAGTAATCTCTCCTATAGTTGGGTCATTTTGAGAGTATTCTCTCCGGTAGTCGAGCCACATTGAGAGTAATCTCTCCAATAGTGGGGTAATTTTGAGAGTAATCTCTTTGATAGTCGAGCCACATTGAGATTAATCTCTCCGATAATTGGGCAAGAATCAGTACTCATCCCCTCACACGCTAAGATCACCATCTTCATGCAAGCACTTGTACTTGCCTTCTCGGCCTACAAAAACAAGGACAAAGAAAATGCAGAGCAATTCAAAAATAATATTACCTTTGTGCAGGCTCCCTAAACGTCAAAGGTCGAAGTAAAATTAACTTTGAGGATGACGCTGGTTATAATCAATTACCATGAGAATGAGGGGTTTATATAGCTAATGAAACATCAAATTACAAGGTTGTTAGGCGATGTGGGATCTGGTGTGAGGCAGCATCAACAATCTGAAAGGGAACATAAATGGATGTCTCGCTGACTGGTAACGAAGGCAGCAAAAAGTACTTGTTTGAGATTAACTGAAAGTTGGATACCTTCATTCACTTACGTGTCCTAGGCGGAATCTAATGGAGTTAAGCCAAACTCCACTGAAGGCATGCAAATGATACAAATTTATCTCCAGCTAGGCAGATTGGAGTGGAAAATCTAATTCTTGCATTTAAATGAACTTATAATATTTTTTAATTGGAGGCTAATATAATGGTGCTGGATGTTGCTCTCTTATTGTACAAAAAAGGGGTCAAACTTTGAAGG
>AWOL01S0194521.1:0-19292 GCA_000715115.1 Nicotiana otophora | reverse complement strand
TGCACACTGGGAAGGCGTGGGCTATAGCACACGAAAATATGGGAATCAGGCGAAATTCTTATTCTTTTTTCCGTAAAACCCTAATAAATGAGAAAAGGTCATGGTGGGGTGGTGACTATGGTTTCTTAGGTCGTATTTGATGGCTCAAATTATTTTTAGGTGATCTGGATCAGGGGGCCTTGCATAGTGGGAAGGCATGGGATGTAGCACACGAAAATATTGGAATCGGGCGCAATTCTAGTTTATTTTTCGTAATACACAAATAAATAAGGAACGGTCATGGCAGGGCGGTGACTATGGTACCTTAGGTCGTATTTGATGGCCCAGAAAATTTTTAGGCTATCCGGGTTTGGGGGGGCCTACTAGGAAGGCGTGGGCTATAGCACATGAAAATTTGGTAATCTTGCGGAATTCTAGTTTTTTGCCCGTAAAACTCAAAAGAATGAAGAACGATCATGGTGGGGCGGTAACTATGGTTCCTTAGGTCCTATTTCATGGCCTGGAAAACTTTTAGGTGATTGGGGTCTGGGGGGCCCAGGCCCACTCAGAAGGCGTGTGTTATAGCACACGAAAATATGGGAATTGGGCGGAATTCTAGTTTTTTTGCCATAAAACGCAAATAAATGAGGAACGGTCATGGAGGGACAGTGATTATGGTACCTTAGGTCATATTTGATGGCCCGAAAACATTTTAGGAGATCGGGGTCAGGGGGCCAGGTCCACTCGGAAGGCGTGGGCTATAACACATGAAAATGTGAGGAACGGTCATGGCGGGGCGGTGACTATGGTTCCTTATGTTGTATTTAATGGCCCAAAAATGTTTTAGCCGATTGGGGTCCGGGGGCCCGGCCCACTCGGAAGGCGTGGGCTATAGCACACGAAAATATGGTAATCGGGCGGAATTCTAGTTTTTTGGCCGTAAAACGCAAAGAATGGGGAAAGGTCATGGAGGGGCAGTGACTATGGTACCTTAGGTCATATTTGATGGCCCGAAAACATTTTAGGAGATCGGGGTCAGGGGGCCAGGTCCACTCGGAAGGCGTGGGCTATAGCACACGAAAATATGGTAATCGGGCGGAATTCTAGTTTTTTGGCCGTAAAACGCAAAGAATGGGGAAAGGTCATGGAGGGGCAGTGACTATGGTACCTTAGGTTGTATTTGATGGCCCAAAAAAATTTAGGCGATCCAGGTCCGGGGGGCTCTGCCCACTGGGAAGGTGTGGGCTATAGCACACAAAAATATGGGAATCGGGTGGAATTCTAGTTTTTTGGCCGTAAAACGCAATAAAACGAGGAACGGTCATGGCGGGGCGGTGACTATGGTACCTTAGGTCATATTTGATGGAACGGAAAAATTTTAGGCGATTGGGGTCCGGTTGTCCCGGGCTCACTCGGAAGGCTTGGGCTATAGCACATGCAAATATGGGAATCGAGCGAAATTCTAGTTTTTTTGCCGTAAAACGCAAAACAAATGAGGCAAGGTCATGGCGGGGCGGTTATTATGGTACCTTTTTGTCGTATTTGATGGCCCGAAAAAATTTTGGGCTATCAAGGTTAGGGGGCCCGGGTAATCAGACGAAATTCTAGTTTTTTGGCCATAAAATGCAAAAAACGAGGAAAGGTCTAGGCGGGGCGGTGACTATGGTTCCTTAGGTCGTATTTGATAGCCCTGAAAAATTTTAGGCGATCTGGATCAGGGGGCCTTCCACAGTGGGAAGGCGTGGGCTATAGTACACGAAAATATGGGAATCGGGCGCAATTCTAGTTTTTTGCCGTAAAACGCAAATAAATGAGGAACGGTCATGGCAGGGTGGTGACTATGGTACCTTAGGTCGTATTTCATGTCCTGGAAAAGTTTTAGGCGATCGGGGTCTGGGTGGCCCGAGCCCAGTCGGAAGGCGTGGGCCATAGCACACAAAAATATGGGAATTGGGCAGAATTCTAGTTTTTTGGCTGTAAAATGAGAGAAAATGAGGAACGGTAATTGCGGGGCGGTGACTATGGTTCCTTAGATCGTATTTGATGGCTCAAAAATTTTTTTGGTGATCCGGGTCCGATGGGCCCTGGCCCACTCGCAATGCGTGGGTATAGCACAAGAAAATATGCGAATCAGGCGAAATTCTAGTTTTTTGGCTGTAAAATGCATAGAAAATGAGGAATTTTCATGGCGGGGCAGTGACTATGGTTCCTTATATCATATTGGATGGCCCATAAAATATTTAGGCGATCTGGGGTCCGGAGGAGCCGAGCCCACTCGGAAGGCATGGCTATAGCACACGAAAATATGGGAATTTGGCGGAATTCTTGTTGTTTGGCCGAAAACGCAAAACTATGAGGAACGGTCATTGTGGGACAATGACTATGGTTCCTTATGTCGTATTTGATGGCCTGCAAAAATATTTATCGATTCGGGTCTGGGGGCCCCTGCCCACTGCGAAGGCGTGGGCTATAGCACACAAAAATATGTGAATCGGGAGAAATTCTTGTTGTTTGGTTATAAAATGCAAAACAATGAGGAACGGTCATGGCGGGGCAGTGACTATGGTTCCTTAGATCGTATATGATGGCCCAGAAAAATTTTATGCGATCCGGTTCCTGGGGCCCCGGGCCCACTCAGAAGGCGTGAGCTATATAGTACACGGAAATATGGGAATCGGGCGGAATTTAGTTTTTTAACCATAAAACGCAAAAATCGAGGAAAGGTCATGGCGGGGCGGTGACTATGGTTCCTTAGGCAGTATCTGATGGCCCAGAAAAATTTTAGGCGTTCTGGGTCCGGGGGCCTGGGCCCACTCGTAAGGCGTGGGCTAGGGCTACAGCACACAAAAATATGGGAACCGGGCGGAATTCTAGTTATTTTGTCGTAAAACGCAACAAAGTGAGAAATTGTCATGGCGGGGCGGTGACTATGGTTCCTTAGGTCGTATCTGATGGCCCGAAAAAAATTTAGGCGATCTGGGTTCGGGGGCCCGGGCCCACTCGTAAGGCGTGCGATATAGAACACAAAAATATGGGAATCGGGCGGAATTCTAGTTTTTTTGCCGTAAAACGCAAAAACATGAGGCACGATCATGGCGGGGTGGTGACTATGGTACCTTAGGTAGTATTTGATGGCCCAAATAAATTTAAGGCGATCTGGGTCCGGGGGGCCCTGCACACTGGGAAGGCGTGTGCTATAGCACACGAAAATATGGGAATCGGGCAAAATGCTTGTGTTTTTTCGCCATAAAACACTATTAAATGAGGAAAGGTCATGGTGGGGTGGTGACTATGGTTCCTTAGGTCGTATTTGATGGCCCAAAAAAAGTTTAGGCGATCTGGATCCGGGGGCCTTGCATAGTGGGAAAGCATGGGATGTAGCACACGAAAATATGGGAATCGGGCGCAATTCTCGTTTTTTTTTTGTAAAATGCAAATAAATAAGGAACGGTCATGGCAGGGTAATGCCTATGGTACCTTAGGTCGTATTTGATGGCCCGAAAAAGTTTTAGGCGATCCGGGTTTGGGGGCCCACTGGGAAGGCGTGGGCTATAGCAAACGATAATATGGTAGTCTGGCGGAATTCTAGTTTTTTGGCCGCAAAACTCAAAAAAATGAGGAACGATCATAGCGGGGGTGGTAAATACGGTTCCTTTGGTCGTATTTCATGTCCTGGAAAAGTTTTAGGCGATCGGGGTCTGGGTGGCCCGGGCCCACTCGGAAGGCGTGGGCTATAGCACACGAAAATATGGGAATTGGGCGGAATTCTAGTTTTTTGGCAGTAAAACGCAAAACAAATGAGGAACAGTCATTGCGGGGCAGTGACTATGGTACCTTAGGTCATATTCGATGGCCCGGAAAATTATTAGGCGATCCTAGTTTGGGGGGGCCTACTAGGAAGGCGTGGGCTATAGCACCCGAAAATAAGGTAATTGGGCGGAATTCGAATTTTTTGGACGTACAATCCAAAATAAATGAGGAACTTTTATGGAGGGGCTGTGACTATGGTTCCTTAGGTCGTATTTGATGGCCCGGAAAACTTTTAGGCGATTGGGGGTCCGGGGGACCCGAGCCCACTCGGAACGCATGGCTATAGCACACGAAAATATGGGAATTTGGCAGAATTCTAGTTTTTTGGCCGAAACTGAAAATCTATGAGGATCGGTCATGGCAGGGTAGTGACTATGGTTCCTTAGGTCATATTTTATGGCCCGCAAAAATATTTGTCGATTCGGGTCCAGGGTGCCCTTCCCATTGGGAAGGTGTGGGCTATAGCACACGAAAATATATGAATCGGGCACAATTCTTGTTGTTTGGTCATAAAAAGCAAATACATGAGGAACGGTCATTGCGGGGTGGTGACTATGGTTCCTTAGGTCGTATATGATGTCCCAGAAAAATTGTTGGCGATCCGGTTCCGGTGGCCCCGGGCCCACTCGGAAGGCGTGGGTTATAGCACACGAAAAAATGGGAATCGGGCGGAATACTAGTGTTTTGGCCATAAAATGCACAAAATGAGGAAAGGTCATAGCATGGCGGTGACTATGGTTCCTTAGGCCGTATCTGATGGCCTGGAAAATTTTTAGGCGATCTGGTTCCGGAGGCCCGGGCCCACTTGTAAGGCGTGGGCTAGCACACAAAATATAGGAATCGGGCGGAATTCTAGTTATTTGGCTATTAAATGCAAAAAAGTGAGAAAATGTCATGGCGGGGCGGTGACTATGGTTCCTTAGGTCGTATTTGATGGCCCAGAAAAAATTTATGCGATTTGGGACCGGGGGGCCCGGGCCCACTCGTAAGCCCTGGGCTATAGCACACAAAAATATGGGAATCGGGCGGAATTCTATTTTTTTGCCGTAAAATACAAAACACGAGGAACGATCATGGCGGGGCGGTGACTATGGTTCCTTAGTTCGTATTTGCTTGCCCAGAACAATTTTAGACGATCGGGTTCCGAGGGGCCCGGGCCCACTCGGAAAGCATGGGCTATAACACACGAAAATAAGGGAATCGGGCGGAATTCTAGTGTTTTTGCCGTAAAACGCAAAAACATGAGGCACGATCATGGCGGGGCGGTGACTATGGTACCTTAGGTTGTATTTAATGGCCCCGAAAATGTTTGGGGGATCGGGGTCCGGGGTGCGGGCCCACTCGAAAGGCGTGGGCTATAGCACACGAAAATATGGGAATCTAGCGGAATTCTAATTTTTTGGCCGTAAAACGCAAAAAAGAGAGAAAATGTCATGGCGGGGCGGTGACTATGGTTCCTTAGGTCGTATCTGATGGCCCAGAAAAGTTTGAGGCGATCTAGGTCCAGGGGCCCTAGGCCCACTCGTAAGGCGTGGGGTATAGCGCACAAAAATATGAGAATCGGGCAAAATTCTAGTTTTTTTGCCGTAAAACGCAGAAAATGAGAAACGATCATGGCGGGGAGATAACTATGGTTCCTTAGGTCGTATTTAATGGCTTGGAATATTTTTAGGTGATCGGGTCCGTGGTGCCCGGGCCCACTCGGAAGACGTGGGCTATAGCACACGAAAATATGGGAATCACGCGGAATTCTTGTTTTTTGGCCGTAAAACGCAAAGAAATAAGGAACGGTCATGGCGGGGTGGTAACTATGGTTCCTTAGGTCGTATTGGATGGCCTAGAAAAACTTTAGGCTATCCGGGTACGGGGGGCCCGGGCCCACTCGGAAGGCATGGCTTATAACACACGAAAATGTAAGGAACGGTCATGGCAGGGCGGTGACTATGGTTCCTTAGGTCGTATTGGATGGCCTAGAAAAACTTTAGGCTATCCGGGTACGGGGGGCCCGGGCCCACTCGGAAGGCATGGCTTATAACACACGAAAATGTAAGGAACGGTCATGGCAGGGCGGTGACTATGGTTCCTTAGGTCGTATTGGATGGCCTAGAAAAACTTTAGGCTATCCGGGTACGGGGGGCCCGGGCCCACTCGGAAGGCATGGCTTATAACACACGAAAATGTAAGGAACGGTCATGGCAGGGCGGTGACTATGGTTCCTTAGGTCGTATTGACGGCCCATACAAATTTTAGGTGATTAGGGTCCGGGGTCCCTTGCCCACTCGGAAGTTATGGGTTATAACACACGAAAATATGGGAATCGAGCGAAATTCTAGTTGTCTGGCCGTAAAACACAACAAATGAGGAAAGGTCATGGCGGGGTGGTGACTATGGTTCCTTAGGTCGTATTTGATGGCCCGAAAATATTTAAGGCGATTAGGGTCCGGGGGCCCTGTACACTAGGAAGGCGTGGGCTATAGCACACGAAAATATGGGAATCGGGCGGTCTTGCTTTTTTGCCGTAAAACGCTAATAAATGAGGAAAGGTCATGGTGGGGTGGTGACTATGGTTCCTTAGATCGTATGTGATGGCCCAGAAAAATTTTAGGCGATTTGGATCCGAGGGCCTAGCACAGTGGGAAGGCATGGGATGTAGCACACGAAAATATGGGAATTGGGCGCAATTTTAGTTTTTATTTCGTAAAACGCAAATAAATAAGGAATGGTCATGGAAGGGCGGTGACTATGGTACCTTAGGTAGTATTTAATGGCCCTTAAAATATTTAGGCGATCCAGGTTTGGGGGGCCTACTGGGAAGGCGTGGGCTATAGCACACGCAAATATGGTAATCAGGCGGAATTATATTTTTTTTACCATAAAACTCACAAAACGAGGAACAATCATGGCGGGCGGTAACTATGGTTCCTTAGGTCCTATTTCTTGGCCTGGAAAATTTTAGGCGATCGGGGTCTGGGGGGCCCGGGCCAACTCGGAAGGCGTGGGTTAGCACATGAAAATATGGGAATCGGGCGAAATTCTAGTTTTTTTGCCGTAAACCGCAAATAAATAAGGAACGGTCATGACGGGGCAGTGACTATGGTACCTTAGCTCGTATTGGACGGCCCGAAAACATTTTAGGCGATCGGGGTCAGGTGGCCCGGGTCCACTCGGAAGGCGTGGGCTATAACACACGAAAATGTGAAGAACAGTCATGGCGGCGCGGTGACTATGGTTCCTTATGTTGTATTTGATGGCCCAGAAAATTGTTAGGCGATTGGGGTTTGTGGGCCCGGCCCTCTCAGAAGGCGTGGGCTATAACACACGAAAATATGGTAATCGGGAAGAATTCTAGTTTTTTGGCTGTAAAATGCAAAAAATGAGGAAAGGTCATGGTGGGGCGGTGACTTTGGTACCTTAGTTCGTATGTCATGGCCCGAAAAATTTTTAGGCGATCTGGGTCCGGCCGTCCCTGCCCACTGGGAAGGTGTGGACTATAGCACACAAAAATATGGGAATCGGGACGGAATTCTAGTTGTTTGGCCATAAAATGCAAAAAGCGAGGAAAGGTCATGGCGGGGCGGTGACTATGGTTCCTTAGGTTGTATTTGATAGCCCGGAAAAATTTTAGGCGATTCGGGTCCTGGGGGCCCTGCGCACTGGGTAGGCGTGGGCTATAGCACACGAAAATATGGGAATCGGGCAGAATTCTAGTGTTTTTGCCGTAAAACGCAAATAAATGAGGAACGCTCATGGCGGGGCGGTGACTATGGTTCCTTAGGTCGTATTTGATAGCCCGAAAAAATTTTAACTGATCCGGGTCTGGGGGGCCTTGCCCAGTGGGAAGGCGTGGGCTATAGCACACGCAAATATGGGAATGTGGCGGAATTCTAGTCATTTGGCTGAAAATGCAAAACTATGAGGAACGGTCATGACGGGCCGGTGACTATGGTTCTTTAGGTCTTATTTGATGGCCCACAAAAATATTTGTCGATTCGAGTCTGTGGCCCCTGCCCATTGGGAAGGCGTGGGCTATAGCACCCAAAAATATGGGAATCAGTTAGAATTCTTGTTGTTTGGTTGTAAAACGCAACGAATTGAGGAACATTCATAGCGGGGAGGTGACTATGGTTCCTTAGGTCGTATATGATGGCCCAAAATATTTTTAGGCGATTCTGTGTCGGGGGCCCAAAGCCCATTCGGAAGGCGTGTAGCACATGAAAATATGGGAATAGGGCGGAATTCTAGTTTTTTGGCCATAAAACGAAAAAAACGAGGAAAGGTAATGCGGGGCGGTGACTATGGTTCCTTAGGTCGTATTTGATGGCCCGGAAATATTTTAGGCAATTCGGGTCCTGGGGGCCCTGCACACTGGGTAGGCGTGGGCTATAGCACACGAAAATATGGCAATCGGGCAAATTTCTTGTCGTTTTGTCATAAAATGCAAATAAATGAGGAACGGTCTAGGCAGGGTGGTGACTATGGTACCTTAGGTCATATTTGATTGCCCAGAAAATTTTAGGCGATCGGGGTCCGGGGGGCCCGGTCCCACTCAGAAGGCATTGGATATAGCACACGAAAATATGGGAATCGGGTGGAATTCTAGTTTTTTGGCCGTAAAATGGAAAAACCAAGGAACGGTCATGGCAGAGTGATAACTATGGTTCTTTAGGACATATTTCAAGGGCCGTAAAAATATTAGGCTATCCGGGTTTGGAGGGCCCACTGGGAAAGCGTGGGTTGTTGCGCACGAAAATATGGTAATCGGGCGGAATTCTAGTGTTTTGGCCGTAAAACGCAAAAACATTAGGAACGATCATGGCGGGGAGGTAAGTATGGTTCCTTAGGTCGTATTTCTTGGCCCGGATAATTTTATGCGATCGGAGTCGGGGGCCCGGGCCCACTCGGAAGGTGTGGGCTTTAGCACACGCAAATATGAAAAGCAGGCGGAATTCTAATTCTTTGGCCATAAAATGCAAAAGAAACAAGGAAGTTTCATGGAAGGGCGGTGACTATGGTTCCTTAGGTCGTATCTAATGGCCTGGAAAATGTTTAGGCGATCGGGGGTCCGAGGGACCCGAGCCCACTCCGAAGGCATGGGCTAGCAGACGAAAATATAGGAATTTGCCGGGATTCTAGTGTTTTTGCCGAAAATGCAAAACTATGAGGAACGGTCATGGTGGGGCAGTGACTATGGTTCATTAGGTTGTATTTGATGTCCCGCAAAAATATTTGTCGATTCGGGTCCGGGGGCCCCTGCCCACTGGGAAGGCGTGGGCTATTGCACACGAAAATATGTGAATAAGGCAGAATTCTTGTTGTTTGGTCGTAAAACGCAAAAAAATGAGGAACGGTCATGGCAGGGCGGTGACTATGGTTCCTTAGGTCGTATATGATGGCTCGGNGTCCGGGGGGCCCTGCACACTGGGTAGGCGTGAGCTATAGCACACGAAAATATGGCAATCGGGCAAAATTCTTGTTGTTTTGTCGTAAAACGCAAATAAATGAGGAACGGTCTAGGCAGGGTGGTGACTATGGTACCTTAGGTCATATTGGATTGCCCAGAAAAGTTTAGGCGATCGGGGTCCGGGGGGCCCGGTCCCACTCGGAAGGCATTGGATATAGCACACGAAAATATGGGAATCAGGTGGAATTCTAGTTTTTTTGCCGTAAAATGCAAAAAGCGAAGAACGGTCATGGCAGAGTGATAACTACGGTTCTTTAGGACATATTTCAAGGGCCGGAAAAATATTAGGCTATCCGGGTTTGGAGGGCCCACTGGGAAAGCGTGGGTTGTAGCACACGAAAATATGGTAATTGGGCGGAATTCTAGTTTTTGGGCCGTAAAATGCAAAAACGTTAGGAACGATCATGGCGGGGAGGTAAGTATGGTTCCTTAGGTCGTATTTCTTGGTCCGGATAATTTTATGCGATCGGAGTCGGGGGCTCGGGCCCACTCGGAAGGTGTGGGCTTTAGCACACGAAAATATGAAAAGCAGGCGGAATTCTAATTCTTTGGCCGTAAAATGCAAAAGAAACAAGGAAGTTTCATGGAAGAGAGGTGACTATGTTTCCTTAGGTCGTATCTGATGGCCCGGAAAATTCTTAGGCGATCGGTGGTCCGGGGGACTCGAGCCCACTCCGAAGGCATGGGCTAGCAGACGAAAATATAGGAATTTGCCGGGATTCTAGTGTTTTTGCCGAAAATGCAAAACTATGAGGAACGGTCATGGTGGGGCAGTGACTATGGTTCATTAGGTTGTATTTGATGTCCCGCAAAAATATTTGTCGATTCGGGTCCGGGGGCCCCTGCCCACTGGGAAGGCGTGGGCTATTGCACACGAAAATATGTGAATAAGGCAGAATTCTTGTTGTTTGGTCGTAAAACGCAAAAAAATGAGGAACGGTCATGGCAGGGCGGTGACTATGGTTCCTTAGGTCGTATATGATGGCTCGGAAAAATTTTAGGCGATCCGGTTCTGGAGGCCCCGAGCCCACTCGGAAGGCAACAATATGGGAATCTGGCGGAATTCTAGTTTTTTGGCCATAAAACACAAAAAACGAGGAAAGATCATGGCGGGGCGGTGACTATGGCTCCTTAGGTTGTATTTGATGGCCCGGAAAAATTTTAGACGATTCGGGTCCGGGGGGGGCCTTGCGCACTGCGTAGGCGTGGGCTATAGCACACGAAAATATGGGAATCGGGCGGAATTCTAGTTCTTTTGCCGTAAAACGCAAATAAATGAGGAACGGTCATGGCGGGGTGGTGACTATGGATCCTTAGGTCGTATTTGATGGCCCGAAAATTTTTTAGGCGATCCGGGTTCGGCGGGCCTTACACAGTGGGAAGGCGGGGGTTATAGCACACGAAAATATGGGAATGTGGCTGAATTCTAGTCTTTTGGCCGAAAATGCAATACTATGAGGAACAGTCATGACGGGGCGATGACTATGGTTCCTTAGGTCGTATTTGATGGCCCACAAAAATATTAGTCGATTCGGGTCCGGGGGACCCTGCCCATTGGGAAGGCGTGGCCTATAGCACACGAAAATATGGGAATCGGGCAGAATTCTTGTTGTTTGGTCGTAAAACGCAAAATAATGAGGAACGGTCATGGCGGGGAGGTGACTATGGTTCTTTCAGTCATATATGATGGCCCGGAAAAATTTTAGGCGATTCTGTTTCGGTGGCCCCAGGCACATTCGGAAGGCGTGTAGCACACGAAAATATGGGAATAGGGCGCAATTCTAGTTTTTGGGCCATAAAAAATGAGGAAAGGTCATGGAGGGGAAGTGACTATGGTTCCTTAGGTCCTATTTGATGGCCCAGAAAACTTTTAGACGATTCGGGTCCGGGGGGTCCTGCACAAAGGGTAGGCGTGGGCTATAGCACACGAAAATATGGGAATCGAGTTTAATTCTAGTTTTTTTGCCGTAAACCACAAAACTATTAGGGACGGTCATGGAAGGGCGGTGACTATGGTACCTTAGCTCATATTTCATGGCCCGAAAAAACCTTAGGCGATCCGGGTCAGGGGGCCCGGGCTCACTTGGAAGGAGTTTGATATAGCACACGCAAATATGGGAATCAGGCGGAATTCTAGTTTTTTTGCCATAAAACGCAAACAACGAGGAAAGGTCATAAAGGGGCAGTGACTATGGTGCCTTAGGTCGTATTTTATGGCCAAAACAATTTTTAGGCGATCTGGGTCCGGGGGCCGGGCCCATTCGGAAGGCGTGGGATATAGCACACGAAAATATAGGAATCAAGCAGAATTTTAGTTTTTTAGCCGTAAAATACAAATAAAGGTAGGAACGGTCATGGCAGGGCGATAACAATATTTCCTTAGGTCGTATTTAATGGACTGAACAAATTTTAGGCGATCCGGGTCCGGGGGGCCCAGGCCCACTCGGAAGGCGTGGGCTATAGCACACGAAAATATGAGAATGAGGCGGAGTTCTTGTTTTTTTGCTGTAAAATGCAAAAAACGAGGAAAGGTGATGGCGGGGCAGTGACTATGTTTCCTTTGGTCGTATTTGATGGCCCGGAAAAATTTTAGGCGATCCGGGTCCGGGGGGGCCTGCACAGTGGGAAGGCGTAGGCTATAGCACACGAAAATATGGTAATCGGGCAGAATTCTAGTTGTTTTGTCGTAAAATGCAAATAAATGAGGAACGGTTATGGCGGGACAGTGAGTATAGTTCCTTAGGTCGTATTGGATAGCCAGGAAAATTTTTAGGCGATCCGGGTCCGGGGGGCCTTGCACAGTGGGAAGGCGTAGGCTATAGCACTCGGAAATATGAGAGTTTTGTCGGAATTCTAGTGTTTTTGCCGTAAAACGCAAATATATGAGGAACGGTCATGGCAGGGCGGTAACTATGGTACCTTAGGTCTTATTTGATGGCCCGGAAAATATTAGGCGATCGGGGTCCGGGGGGCCCGGTTCCACTCGGAAGGCGTTGGATATAGCACAAGAAAATATGGCAATCAGGCAGAATTCTAGTTGTTTTGTCATAAAATGCAAAAACTTGAGGAACGGTCATGGCAGGGCGATAACAACTGTTCCTTAGGTCATATTTAATGGCCTGAAAAATTTTTAGGCGATCCGGGTCAGGGGGGCCCTGGCCCATTCGGAAGGCGTGGGCTATAGCACACAAAAATATGGGAATGAGGCGGAATTATTGTTGTTTTGTCGTAAAACGCAAAAAAATGAGGAACGGTTATGGCGGGGTAATGACTATGGTTCCTTAGGTCGTATTTGATGGCCCGGAAAAATTTTAGGCGATCCGGGTCCGGGGGACAAGCACACTGGGAAGGCGTGGGTTATAGCACACGAAAATATGGGAATCAAGCGGAATTCTAGTTTTTTTGTCGTAAAACGCAAATAAATGAGGAACGGTCATGGCAGGGCGGTGACTATGGTACCTTAGGTCTATTTGATGGCCCGGAAATGTTTTTGGCTATCGGGGTCCGGGGGGCCGGGCCCACTCAGAAGGCATGGGCTATAGCACACGAAAATATGGCAATCGAGCATAATTATATTTCTTTTTCCGTAAAACGCAAAACAATGAGGCACGGTCATGGCGGGGCGGTGACTATGATACCTTAGGTCGTATTTGATGGCCCAGAATAATTTTAGGTGATTGGGGTCTGGGGGGCCCGGGCCCACTCGGAAGGCATGGGATAAAACACACGAAAATATGGGAATTGGGCGGAATTCTAGTTTTTTGGCCATAAAACAAAAAAAACGAGGAAAGGTTATGGCGGGGCGGTGACTATGGTTCCTTAGGTCGTATTTGCTGGCCCGGAAAAATTTTAGACGATCCGGGTCCGGGGGCCCCTGCACAATGGGAAGGCGTGGGCTATAGCACACGAAAATATGGGAATTAGGCGAAATTCTAGTTTTATTGTCGTAAAACGCAAATAAATGAGGAACGATCATAGCGGGGCAGTGACTATGGTACCTTAGGTCGTGTTTCATGGACCAGAAAATTTTTAGGCGATCGGGCTCCGGGGGCCCTGCACACTGGGAAGGCGTGGGCTATAGCACATGAAATTATGGGTATCGGGCGAAATTCTAGGTTTTTGGCCATAAAATGGAAAACAATGAAGAAACGGTCATGGATGGGTGGTGACTATGGTTCCTTAAGTTGTATTTGATGGCCCGAGAAAACTTTAGGCGATCGGGGTCTGGGGGTCCTGGGACGACTTGGAAGGCATGGGCTATAGCACACGAAAATATGGGAATTAGGCGAAATTCTAGTTTATTTGCCGTAAAACGCAAATAAATGAGGAATGGTCATGGTGGGGTGGTAACTATGGTACCTTAGGTCGTATTTGATGGCCCAAAAAATTTTTAGGCGATCGGGGATCGGGGGGGCCGGGCCCACTCGGAAGGCGTGGACTAGCACACAAAAGTATGGGAATCGAGCTGAATTCTAGTGTTTTTTGTCGTAAAACACAAATAAAAGAGGAATGGTCATGGAGGGGCGGTGACTATGGTACCTTAGTTCGTATTTGATTGCCCGAAAATTTTTTAGGTGAGCGGGATCTGGGGGACCGGGCCCACTTGGAAGGCATGGGCTATAGCACACGAAAATATGGGAATTGGGCGGAATATAGTTTTTTGGCCGTCAAATGCGAAACAATGAGGAACGGTCATGGCAAGGCAATAATAATGGTTCCTTAGGTCATATTTAATGGCCCGGAATATTTTTAGGCGATAAGGGTATGTGGTGCGTGGGCCTACTCGAAAGGCGTGGGTATAGCACACGAAAATATGGGAATCGGGCTGAATTCTAGTTGTTTGCCATAAAAATCAAAGAAATTAGGCACGGTCATAGCGGGGCAGTGACTATGTACCTTAGGTCGTATTTCATGGCCCGAAAAAATTTTAGGCGATCGGGGTCCGGGGGGCCCGGGCCCACTCGGAAGGCGTGGGCTATAGCACACGAAAATATGGGAATCGAGCGGAATTCTAGTTCTATAGCCATAAAATGCAAAAAACAAGTAAAGGTTATAACGGGGCGTTGACTATGGTTCCATAGGTCGTATTTGATGGCCCAAACAATTTTTAGGCGATCTGGGTCCGGGGGACCTGCACACTGGATAGGCGTGGGCTATAGCACACGAAAATATGGGAATCGAGCGGAATTCTAGTTCTATAGCCATAAAATGCAAAAAACAAGTAAAGGTTATAACGGGGCGTTGACTATGGTTCCATAGGTCGTATTTGATGGCCCAAACAATTTTTAGGCGATCTGGGTCCGGGGGACCTGCACACTGGATAGGCGTGGGCTATAGCACACGAAAATATGGGAATCGAGCGAAATTCTAGTGTTTTTGCCGTAAAACACAAAACAATTAGGCACGGTCATGTCGGGGCGGTGACTATGGTACCTTAGGTCATAATTCATGGCCCGGAAAAACTTTAGGAGATCCGGGTCTGCGGGGCGTTGGCTCACTCAGAAGGCGTGGGATATAGAACACGAAAATATGGGAATCAGGTGGAATTCTAGTTTTTTGGCCATAAAACGCAAACAACGAGGAAAGTTCATAGCGGGGCGGTGACTATTGTTTCTTAGGTCATATTTGATGGCCCAAAAAGAATTTTAGGCGATCTGGATCCAGGGGCCGGGCCCACTCGGAAGGCGTGGGCTATAGCACACAAAAATATGGGAATCGGGCGGAATTCTAGTTTTTTTGTCGTAAAACGCAAATTAAAGAGGAACGGTCATGACGGGGCGGTGATTATGGTACCTTAGGTCGTAGTTGATGGCCCGGAAAAATTTTAGGGGATCAGTGTCCGGGGACAGGTCGTAGTGAATATGGTTCCTTAGGTCGTAGTGAATATGGTTCCTTAGGTCGTAGTGAATATGGTTCATTAGGTCGTATTTGATGGCCCGGAAAAACTTTAGGCGATCGGGGTCCGGGGGTCCCGGGCCCACTCGGAAGGCGTGGACTATAGCACACGCAAATATGGGAACTGGGCGGAATTCTAGTTTTTTTGCCGCAAAATGCAAAAACATTAAGCACGGTCATGGCGGGGCGATGACTATGGTACCTTAGGTCGTATTTCATGGCCCGAAAAACAATTAGGCGATCGGGGTCCGGGGGGCTGGGCCCACTCGGAAGGCGTGGGATATAGCACACGAAAATATGGTAATCAGGCGGAATTCTAGTTTTTTGGCCATAAAACACAAAAAAATGAGGAAAGGTCATAGCGGGACGGTGACTATGGTTCCTTAGGTCATATTTGACGGCCAAAAACAATTTTAGGTGATCTGGGTCTGGGGGGGCCAGGCCCACTCAGAAGGCGTGGATAGCACACGAAAATATGGCAATCGGGCGAAATTCAATTTCTTTTGCCGTAAAATGCAAAAACATGAGGCACGGTCATGGCGGGGCAGTGACTATGGTACCTTAGGTCATATTTGATGGCCCAGAATAATTTTAGGCGATTAGGGTTCGGGCCCATCAGGGTCCGTGGGGCCCAGATCCACTCGGAAAGCATGGGATATAGCACATGAAAATATGGGAATCGGGCGAAATTCTAGTTTTTGGCGATAAAACGCAAAAAATGAGGAAAGGTCATTGCGGGGCGGTGACTATGGTTCCTAAGTTCGTATTTTATGGCCCAGAAAAATTTTAGGCGATCTGGGTCAGGGGGCCCTGCACACTAGGAAGGCATGGGCTATGACGCACGAAAATATGGGAATCGGGCTGAATTCTAGTTGTTTTTGCCGTAAAACACAAATAAATGAGGAACGGTCGTGGAGGGGCGGTGACTATGGTACCTTAGGTTGTATTTGATTGCCCGAATTTTTTTTAAGTGAACAGGGTCTGGGGGCACGGGCCCACTCGGAAGGCATGGGTTATAGCACACGAAAATATGGGAATTGGGCGGAATTTAGTTTTTTGGCCGTAAAATGAAAAACAATGAGGAACGGTCATGGCAGGGCAATAATAATGGTTCCTTAGGTCGTATTTAATGGCCTGGAATATTTTTAGGCGATCAGGGTCTGTGGTGCGCGGGCCCACTCGGAAGGCGTAGGCTATAACACACGATAATATGGGAATCGGGCGGAATTCTAGTTTTTTTGCCGTAAAATACAAAAATATTAGGCACGGTCATGGTGGGGCGGTGACTATGGTACCTTAGGTCATATTTCATGGCCCAGAAAAATTTTAGACGATCGGGTTCTGGGACGTCTGGGCCCACTCGGAAGGCGTGGGATATAGCACACGAAAATATGGGAATCAAGTGGAATTCTAGTTTTTTGACCATAAAACGCAAAAGCCAAGAAAAGGTCATAGCGGGGCGGTGACTATGGTTCCTTAGCACACGCAAATATGGCAATCGGGCGGAATTCTATTTCTTTTGCCGTAAAACGCAAATATATGAGGCACGGTCATGGCGGGGTGGTGACTATGGTACCTTAGGTCGTATTTGATGGCCCGGAATAATTTTAGGTGATCGGGGTCCGGGCCCACTCGGAAGGCATGGGATATAGCACACGAAAATATATCGGGTGGAATTCTAGTTTTTTGGCCATAAAGCGCAAAAAATGAGGAAAGGTCATTGCGGGGCAGTGACTATGGTTCCTTAGGTCGTACTTGATGGCCCAGAAAAATTCTAAGCGATCTGGGTCCGGGGACCCTGCACACTGGGAAGGCATGGGCTATAGCACATGAAAATATGGGAGTCGGGCGAAATTCTAGTTTTTTTTGCCGTAAAACACAAATAAATGAGGAACGGTTATGGCGGGGCGGTGACTATGGTACCATAGGTCATATTTGATTGCCCAAAAATAATTTAGGTGAACGAGGTCTGGGGGCCCGGGCCCACTCGGAAGGCATGGGCTATAGCATACGAAAATATGAGAATTGGGGGGAATTTAGTTTTTTGGCCGTAAAATGCAAATAAACGAGGAACGGTCATGGAAGGGCGATAATAATGGTTCCTTAGATCGTATTTAATGGCCCAGAATATTTTTAGGTGATCGGGGTCTGTGGTGCGCGGGCCCACTGGGAAGGCGTGGGCTATAGCATACGAAAATATTAGAACCGGGCAGAATTCTAGTTTTTTTGCCGTAAAACACAAAAACATTAGGCACGGTCATGGTGGGGTGGTGACTATGGTACCTTAGGTCTTATTTCATGGCCCGGAAAATTTTTAGACGATCGGGGTCCGGGGCGCCCTGGCCCACTCGGAAGGCGTAGGATATAACTCTCAAAAATATGGGAATCAGGCGGAATTCTATTATTTTGACCATAAAACGCAAAAGACGAGGAAAGGTAATAGCGGGGAGGTGACTATGGTTCCTTGGGCAATAGCACAGGAAAATATGGGAATCAGGCGGAATTCGAGTTTTTTGGCCTTAAAATGCAAAAAATGAGGAACGATCATGGTCGGGCGGTGACTATGGTTATTTAGGTCATATTTGATGGCCCAGAAAAATTTAGGCGATCCGAGTCCGGGGGGCCGGCCCACACGAAAGGCGTGGACTATAGCACACAAAAATATGGGAATAGGGTAGAATTCTAGATGTTTTCACGAAAAACGCAAAACATTAGGAACGATCATGGCGGTGCAATGAATATGGTTCCTTCGGTCGTATTTGATGGCCCGGAAAAATTTTAGGAGATCAGGGTCCGCGCATCCCGGGACCACTTAAAAGGCGTGGACTATACCCACGCCTTCCGAGTAAGCCGGGGGCCCTGGACTCGGATCGCCTAAAATTTTTTCAAACCATCGAATATGACCTAAGGAACCTTAGTCACCGCCCTGCTCTGATCGTTCCTCATTTTTTGCATTTTGCGTCAAAAAAACTAGAATTTCGCCCCGATTCCCATATTTTTGTGTGCTATAGTCCACGCCTTCCAAGTGGTCCAGGGATCCCCGGACCCTGATCGCCTAAAATTTTTTCGGGCCATTAAATACGACCTAAGGAACCATAGTCACCGCCCCGCCATGATCATTCCTCATTATTTTGCGTTTCTCGGCAAAAAAACTAGAATTTCGCCCCGATTCCCATATTTTTGTGTGCTATAGTCCACGCCTTCCAAGTGGTCCAGGGATCCCCGGACCCTGATCGCCTAAAATTTTTTCGGGCCATTAAATACGACCTAAGGAACCATAGTCACCGCCCCGCCATGATCATTCCTCATTATTTTGCGTTTCTCGGCCAAAAAACTAGAATTCCGTGCGATTCCCACATTTTCGTGTGCTATAGCCCACGCCTTCCTAATGGGTAGGTCCCCACGGAGCCGGATCACCTAAAATTTTTTCATGCCATCCAATACGACCTAAGGAACCATAGTCACCACCCCGCTATGACCTTTCTCATTGTTTGCATTTTACGGCGAAAAAACTAGAATTCTGCCCGATTCCCATATTTTCATGTGCTATAGCCCACGCCTTCCGAGTGGTCCCGGGCCCCCTGGACCCCGATCGCCTAAAATATTTTCAAGACATCAAATACGACCTAAGGAACCATAGTCACCGCACCGCCATGGTCGTTCCTCATTTTTTGCATTTTTCTGCCTAAAAACTAGAATTCCCCCTGATTCCCATATTTTCATGTGCTATAGCCCACGCCTTCCGAGTGGTCCCGGGCCCCCTGGACCCCGATCGCCTAAAATATTTTCAAGACATCAAATACGACCTAAGGAACCATAGTCACCGCACCGCCATGGTCGTTCCTCATTTTTTGCATTTTTCTGCCTAAAAACTAGAATTCCCCCTGATTCCCATATTTTCATGTGCTATAGCCCACGCCTTCCGAGTGGTCCCGGGCCCCCTGGACCCCGATCGCCTAAAATATTTTCAAGACATCAAATACGACCTAAGGAACCATAGTCACCGCACCGCCATGGTCGTTCCTCATTTTTTGCATTTTTCTGCCTAAAAACTAGAATTCCCCCTGATTCCCATATTTTCGTGTGCCCATGCCTTCCAAGTGGTCCCGGGACCCCCGGACCCCGGATCGCCTAATATTTTTCAGGG